>CM066033.1:1014681680-1014896589 GCA_033557465.1 Ichthyophis bannanicus | reverse complement strand
GACAGTCAGACAGGTTCTGCAAACCCTTTGTCCCGCAACACAATCATTGACCATTGGGAAGCCAGAGGGTATATCCACCCCGGGGGTTTCCCATGATCGCACCAACCTCTGGCCATGTATTCACCCGCATCTATGGGATCTCTGAGCTCATTACAGGGTAAACTATGCCCATCAGTACAGCTGGACTGTTTGCAGGTCTTCAACTGACCCTTTGGGATGGTTATTGCTAGCCAGATGTGAGATCTGGATGAGGACATGATGTCATCTGTGTGTGAACATGCTATGACATTGCAGTGTTCGGTACCCCTTCTCCCACCTGTGTGTGTATGCAAGTAGTGGAGACACAAGTCAATTTGTATGAGGGGTGTCCCTGAACCGTGCCGCACACGTACGGCCACTCAGATTCCCCCTGGATGATATCTCCCCCATATAGGATATGTTGTGTCACGCACACAAGAGTACATGGTACATCTCCCAGATGTCCGTTGATGTTATCTGGGTATGTCCCAAACCATGTCAGCCTGCAGCCACCTGCCCTCACAATGGCTGATTGTGATTAGGTCAAACACAGCGGTCAGCCAACTGGGCTGCCACTTGAAACTGTCACTGGGATGAGGGACACCATGTACCTTGCTGTGGGGAGTCCACGCATATCTGTGGCCACTCTGCCCACCTCCCCATGGGTCAGCTGTTCCCCCCAGAGGCCCAGGCATCATTCTTGTGTCTCTCAGTGCACACACCTCACGTTGTTCCGGATGGTCCTGTCAGTCACAGAATCACCCTGGAAAAAATGCTGGTGTGTTTGCGAGTACAGTGCCCTATGAATGCTGCTGGCCAGTGCTTGCCCTAAGAAGGCACATGTTACAGCAAAATGTGCATGTCCCTGGCCTTCACGTTGTTTCACATCCCCGTTTTCTGCTCCCCTGCCTCCCTGCCACTCACCCTCTGTCTCTCTGGCTCTCCGTGTTTCGCAAGCTGCCCCTGCATTGGGCAGTCTGCCCCTGATGTGCTATGGTCCATCAGTGTCCCAGCCATCCCCCTCTCCCAAGGTGAGGCATGTCAGCTGATTGGACATGTGTTCTGTGTTGTAACTATAGAAAAGCATGCATGCACCTGCATGAACAGAACCTTACACCTGGACGCCATTTGTCCACATGGTATTTGTGTGTGCAATCACGTCACAATCCCCCCCCCCATGTCACACCACAAAAACACCATGAGATGCAATACCCAGAGGGACAAATATATAGCTGTGTGATACACAGATGTCACATATCCTACATAGGCTATGATTTGCTGTTAGCCGCATGGCCAATGACTGTACCCTGATGGTGCACACCCACCCCCAAGGTTTCAGGTACAGAACATCCATCACACACATCCCAATCAACGTCGGAGAGGGTGGTTTCCACAGGACTATGCATCATGTGGGTCATGTATCTGTGGCATATGTAGAGGTAATGCACATACCCAATCACGTGCAATCTGTGCCTGTGCTATCACCCTCCCCTACCTCACAGTCACACATGTACACGGTCAGTCAAATGTGGTGACATGTGACTGTTGTGGGGGACGGGGACAGCACAGAGTATGGGTGGTGGTGCGTCATGGGTAGCCTAGTATCCACACCTGCCAGCACAGCAGGCAGCCAGTACAGCAGTGCGGGCATAGATATTCCCTGACACATGTTATGGGAAAAGTATTGGCCAGGTGTGTCAATACACGTATTCACACAACCGAAGGGCAGATGTGTCACCCTTCCCCTGACCCTGTGGCTGCAGCAACACATGAACTGTGCTGTGACGATGACATATGTCCGCACTGAGATATGTTGTGGACCCTCTCAGCTGCAGCTAGTCCTGTATTGGCGTGTTTACCCATGGCCCCCATTTAGGATACAGGGGACACATACAACATGTGTTACACATCCCAGCAGTGTCTGAAACAGTTCCAGGACATGTCATGGTGTAGCAGCCCCTAACCAAACTCCACCATCACTGCCCTATGTCACCTCATCTGTCATTGTGCATTTGTCTGTGACTGTTTCCTTTGTATCTGACATACTCTACGCACACTGCTACATGTGCCTGTCAATTGTCCCCAGATACTCTGCAGTGGTAGCTCCCTACATTGTAGCTTCGTGGCAAACAATGTAGCACTGGAGAGACAGTATGTCCCATGGGAATCTGCCGTGTGCAATGGCCATGCACACTCACACCGAAACTAGCATGGATGGTGTACCTGTTGGTGCTGTGTAGCCTGTCTGCACATATGTTAGCCACATGGGGTGTGGGATGGACTGCTGGATAAATGCACATATGAGGATATAGTCAAACATGGAGGCCACACAGGCCGTGCACGGCTGACTCCCAGACCAGTTTCCCTGACACAGGTACATGGTGTTGGGCGATAGGTATGTGGGTATGTGGGGGCCCTGGATGCAGCACAACATTCAGAGTCCCCAGAATATCACATATGTGTGGTATGGATCACACACATAGATGTTGCGGTATAGCTGACACATCTGTTTTTATCTGTGTTTGCACACAATACAGGTGACTATGGTACATTGCCGACACATGCGGAGCAGGAGGAGGAGGAGGAGGAGGAGGAGGAGCTGGGGCAGGAGGAGGGGGAAGAGGAGGTGTGGCAGGCAGCTGAAACAGAGGGCCCTGATACTGTAGCCGATGTGGGGTTTCTTCCCCAGGGGGAGAGCCCAGGTCCCCGTGAGGGTCACATGGGGCCTCCACGGAGCCCCACACCACCAATGTTGTCTGCAGCAGGAGCTGCTGCAGCATCACCAGGCCGCAACGAAACAGGGGAGGATGTGCTACTAGCTGAGCTGCGGGCCCGTGGTGCTGTATCACAATGCGACAATGAAGGTGGGTAATGAACAATCTTACCATGACCCATCACTATGCTATGTGTACATAGGCTATCAGGTGTGCACCCTGTGGCGGGACTGTCAATATTAAAAAAGCCACACACAGACACGTGGTGTTACAGAAGCTATCATTGTGAGACACGTCAGCGTGCAGTATGTGCAACACAGTGCTGGCAGTGGAATCAAAGTGTGAGCCACACATGCACAGCAAACTATATATCAGGACACACAATTGGTGTGTCGTAGCAGTACCACTGAGCTATTACTCTGTCTCCGGTTATACATCCCCTATGTTTACTGTGCAGTGTGTTTGACCACACACATGTGCACAGCTGAGAGGGAGATGTGGAGGGGCGTGGCCGTCACAGCCACAACACATACCCCTCAAATCCATCTCAGGGGTGTGTCTGTGGTGTATGTGACAGCATACCCTCTACAGCTGTGATATGCGTGTCCACATTACACAGTACACATTTGCGTTACATAATGTTTGTGCCTTTGTTGCCTAATGACAATGTTACACACAGCCTGACAGCCCAGAGAGTGCGAACACCTACAGATGCAGATATCACAGTACTGATGCGTCTGGTGCCTCATTGTGTGGGGGAACACCAAATGAAGAACATATAACAGGTCAATGTAACCTCATGGCTGTAGCACACCCATGTGGCATTGCTACATTGTGGCAACTGTCCCCTGGGGCAGTGGGAATCACGGTTCACATACAAAGGCCTAACCTATGTTTGATAGGCAACGTCATAATGGCCCCATCCAACATAGCCTTTATCAACAGGTGTCCACACAGCATCATATACGACATTATCGTTCACAGTGCCTCATACACACAGAGATCACTATGTCCACACTAGACACGATCAGATGTACCTCTACCCTGGTTGGGGTGGAAACACTACCCTGTGGTCACGTGCATGCCCACAACTAGTGTTGGCTGTGTGACATACAGACAGAGTGGTGATGCTGTCCTGCACATGTATATTCCTGCAGCACAGCCGTCTGAGGCGGCCGGCCATTAGGGGCGGTGGGCCATATTACGTGTCCTTGCATCAGCATTGTGGATGCGGCCATCAGGTGATGTGGTTGTGGGGGACACTAACTGCAGTCCAAACTGTATGGCATCACACAGGTAACATGTGATGAGCATAAGTTGTGTTTTGGGGTCACCAGGTATACAGGCAGACCCGGTATAGGTTCCCCTAACCCCAAACAGACAAAAGATCCCACATCCCAAAACACACATCTCCCAAAGGAAACGGAAAACTGCTACAGCAGCAGCCTATTCCTCACCCTCGTGACATTGCAGTTCCAGTCAGTTCACCTGAACAAAGCAGTTCACACTCACTGTAACATGCCCAGTCAAGCATGTATGTACAGTTGCGCTCATCCGCTGGGGAAGAGCTTGTGATGCCATGCGGCATGGTAGTCAGGAAGGTGAACAGCAGTCTCATACAGGTCCAGCATGTGACCAATGGCTGTATGGACAGGTGAGGTTGTGCTCACCTTCCCCTGGCGTCCACAATGGCCTATAGAAGGCAGAGACACATTCTATAATTTGACCAACCACACCCACTACAGATGATATACAGTGCTCCTGGCAAAGGCACTTTCCCTGACATGACCAGGAGATACTGATGTTCGTGTGCCAAATGCAACTGCTAGCTCCCCCTCTGTGCTGTGCAACCCAGGGGGTGGTATACATCCAGGAACATCTGGCCTGGGGCTTGATGAGAGCAAACTGCTAATTCGCCCACTAGGGATCTCCTCCTCCCTTTGGAACTGTGTCACAGACACTTGCCCTCTTCCCCCTGAGGGATCATACATAGGTGACGTGTGTTGTAACATGCTTCCTGACGTCATTCCATTCCTAGGCCGTGGGAAATGTTTGGGCCCTTGCCCGTGGTTTGTATGGTTGGTCTCCAAGTGACAGCTGTAGTAGTTGGGATCATCACAGGTTGCATTCTCCCCTCTGACCCTGCTACTTGCCTTGTAGGTTCCGGTTATCCCGTTTGGGATACCAAGATGTCTTAGCCCTGCATTGCTGTTTCCACTAATGGACTACGTTGCTTAACCTGTCTCATTGTGCTCACCTGGCTCTTGCCTCCACAATACATTGTCTCGTGGTTGGTGTATGCCCTGGGCTACCCTCACCTGCAGAATGACACTGTTTAAATGTCTGCCATGTCGCCGCCCTCACTGCGTACACCTTCTCTCACCCTACCGTGTTAGTGGCGACTGGGTGTGCCTGTAGGCTAGCATTGGATGTGTGTGTTTGTGATCTATGTTCCCTTTGGGATCTATGCTTAGGTGAGCCATCCCCCATGTACAGGTACACCCTTTGTCCCCTTCCCTACCCAGGGCTGTGTGCCACCCGGAGCAATACAATATGCAACACTGATGTGTACATTTGCATGGCTGCTAATATTGCACCGTGGAACACCACATGTCAATAGGGCACGTGATGTGTTGTGACCCGATGCACACCTCACTCCTGCCATGCCTGCTGCCAGGCACAATCAGGGATGCCCCACCCCCCTATATCTGGGGCTCAACACTCCCATCTGAGGCCTGCCACTAGCATTTGCATGCCTAGCATACCCCTGTACATGTATGTCAGGCGTCTGGGACCCTGTGCTGCAGTATAACAACATTACCATGGCCCTTGACAGCAAGCAACATGGGCCCCAAGGTGTACATGCACTGTTATCTGCCCACTGGGGTCACCCCCGGGAGGGGTGGGTGGTGTGAGATAACCTTAGCTGTCAGCCACATGTGGGAGTTGTGGTTCAGCCTTGGGGATGTTCTGGGAACTGCTGTTCACACCCCATCGCTCATTGTCATGAGCACTGCACTGGTCACATGGCCATGGTGTGTGTGCCCGTCTGCTCTACCCCAACATTGTCTGCCTGTATGCATCCCATATCTCTTACTCATTGTGTATCCCCTGGTGTTGTTGCAGTCACTCCCACACCCTCCAGCCACCCACACCATGGACACTTATTTGCTGTCTGTCTCTGATAGTACCGGTACATCTGATGGACGTTGTTGTTTTTGCGCAGACGGTATATCCCTGTGTCTGTGCCTCACATCATGTACATGGTGCATGTCCTGTGTGTGGCCATGGCCTAAACCTTTTTATAATGTTTCCTTACAGCACAATATGTATTTCATTAGTACAGTTTGTACCATGCAAAGGGAATTTGTGTGAGATGTGTTGCGTAGTTGTGCATGACAATGGTACCCTCCACAGGTATCTCACTGACCACCATCTCCTCCCCACACAGGCATTCGTCAGGAACTTGCAGTTATACGGCACACAGGTGAACGCCTCATACAGGAGGTGGGGCATCTGCGCCACGACATCCAAGAAATGCCATTGGGGAGGATGTGTGTGGCCATGGACTGCATCCAAGCTGCCCTGGAAAGGATGGCACCACCGCCCCCGCCGCCAACACCGCCACCACCACCACCACCCCCGCCACAGGATGACCGGGAGTGGCCAGCTGCAGGGGGACATGTCTTGCGGCGTGACAGACGTGGGAGGCCACGCCGTCGTCAATAGCGCATTACATATTACGGTGACATTGTATACCTACTACGTCTCAGTCCAATGTGTTTCCCTTTTATACCATAGGTTGTGTGCACATGCATGCCTTGACCGTGGCCAGAAGAGTTGAGACCCGGACCGCTGTTGCCGGGGTGTTCATACTGTCATGTATTACTGCACACATGAAATTGCCTGGCATTCCGTAAATGCATACGATTTGTTCATTGCCCCTTGGCTGCAATACACCGATGTACACATAGGCCCAATAGCACATGTTGGCCAGCTCCAGGGTTACAGCAACACTATCTTGGGCATTCCACGTTCCCACCCCCTTATACTGTGCACATTGGGGGAGGCTATGTGCCCATTGGCCCTGTCCTTGGCAGGGATGTCATGTGTGTCCCGCCCCTCCATGGCACACATGTGTCAGAGGCACACATGGGTGTCAGGTGTCTGTACGATGCTGCTCTGCACCAGCAATTGGTGTTGCAACAGACACATCCCTGTGACATGACTGTTTAGGTGGGAGATATTAACAGCAGCATAACCTGTGGCTACCCATGTCCCATTTCTATGCACACATGTTTATCCCACAGCTACGCATGTGGTGCTGGTAACATTATGATGGCCATGGCTACGTTACATGTCCAACCAGGTGTATGGACCTGTCCCATGCTTGCGTACATGTTGTGTGTGTGAGGTAAACACGTGACCAGTGAGGCAGGGTCATAACATTTTTATTGACAACCAATAAAACACACAATGGGCAACATGCCCAACATTAACAGGTGCATAACGTGGGGGCGGGGGAAACACAGCGCAGCAGAGGGCACACAGGGGCATCACAGGTGCCAGCCGTGGTACCTGTCACGCTCTTCGGCAGGTGGCCATCGGGATGCCAGATGCACCACATCAGTGGCCACCTGCCGAACAGCCCCAGTCAGACACTGCAGGGCATGGTACACGACACGGATGTCGCGTCGTACCTCATCCAGGGCCACAAACACATCGTGGATACACCTGCCAGCACACAGACACACATTGGCTGTGGTCTGTGTGCTGGCATTAGCATGAGGTGTGCCAGTGGCCCTGTATGCCGCACAATTGTGCTCACGTCCGTGCCGTGCAGACGCCTGCAGTGCCGGACTGGTGCCCCGGTGGCCCTCTGCTGGGCTGTGTTCCCCCCCACCCACCTCCAACCCCTCCCCGCTCCCTCCACTCCCACCCCCCACCCTCCCTGCCCAGACAATCACCCCAACTCCCTCCTCCCTGCCCGTGCCCCTGCCCCCATTGCCCCTCTCCCCTGCACCCCCCATTGTCCCATCTTGGTACTGCCCCTGGTTAGGGGTGTGGCTGCTGCCATCCACCTCGTACTCCCCCACATCACTGGAGGAGGACACCACCACCACATCTGCCTTCTCAGGGCCTGCATCTTGCTGCTCCTGCTGCTGACACATCCCTCTGGCCTGGTCATCCTCCTCCTCCTCCTCCTCCTCTGTTGTGCGCCGGGTGGTGGGCCTGCGTAAACAGTACGCAGAGGTGTGTGGGGAGGCGTCGCTGGCATCACTGTCTGTGAAGGATGACATACATCAGGGCACGTCCATGTGTGACACATACCGAATGTGCAGATACAGGCGAGAGACAGGCTGGTGGCCCTATGGCCCACCTGAACCTGTGATTTTGCCCTTCCAATACTCACCATCGTGGCGGTGCTCCTGCTCCCTGCAGGCACGTGCCAGGAACTCGGGGTGGTACTGGCGGAGTTCGCGCCCCTTCTTCCTCAGGTCCTCCACCTGTGGATATGCAAACGTTGTCTGGTGTCAACACATACCACCTGTCACTGGGGCTATGGGTAAACATACTTTGCCTTGTGTCGCCCGCATCATGCTTCTCCCACACCCCTGCTGTTTGTGGCATGTAGAGCATAGTAACGCACCTCCAGCAGTCAGTCCCTCCCATATGTGCGAATAGGTTAGCACATAGGTGTCACAGCGGTATGACATGAGCATAGCGTACATCCACCTGCACTGTCATGTAGGGCAGCACACAACAGCATCACACGGTGACTGCATGCTGCTCCTCACCCATATCCCCAGAACACCACACCACAACGGTGGACTGGTGGGAGTGACAGTGAGAGACATGGGTGGAGACGAGTGGCCATAGGTGGGACGTCACAGAGACAGAGGGGATGAGGGGGGGAATAGATCACCTAGGGGACATGGTGTGCATTGCAGGTCATGTCCCTGCTGTGCAATGACAGCAGCTGTCAAAGGTGTGTGTGTCTGATGTTTCCTGGAACAGGCAGGACATGGTGACCGATGGAGGTGACCAACTCTGAGCCATTGCCACTGTCTGATTCCCACAGTGTGTGTCCCCTGTGGGGCAGCTTACCTACACAGTAGGCTTCTGGCTCACCCCCTATGGGTGTTGCCCAGGGACAGCCATGTGTGTACTTGGTGTTTCACAGCATCATCATGACACATCACATCCCTATGTGTCTGTGCCCTCATGTAGTCTCAGTTAGGTGCATATTGGGGCTGTGTAATACACAACCCGCCTGTTGCGGTGCCCCCACTTGTACCCCTTCTAAGCTAGTTTGCAAATCTCCCACAAGGCATGCTGGGGTTATATTCTTGGGTTTGTCCTCACGTTGTGTTGTGCAGGGTGGGTGTGTTGGGTCTTTTGCATGGGCCACCTCCCATGGTTGACAGTATCCAGGCCTCCTATGGTGTGTCGCAACACACATGCATGCGGGGACATGGGGATCATGAGCTGTCCCATATCTGTTTCAGTGGTTTGCAGGGGGGTGGGGATGTACCTGACCAGGTGCTGGGATGTCCTCTGGTTGCTATTACTACTGTACAAGCTACGGCTGGGTGTTTTCCAGATGTGTTCTAGTGTGGAACATGTACATTTCTCACAGGTAGAGCTGGGTGTGGGGCATGATGGCCATATGACTGCTGGGCTAAGTTTTTGCTGCACAGTGTGTAGTCATTGTTGGCCTTCCATTTGCTGGGTAGTACTGTTTGGCCCCCCTGGCCAGGACAGACCTGTCAGCATCCACCTCATGGATCCTTGCTGTCACTTTGTCCATGACAGTTAGACACACATACAGTGGGTGTATCAGACATTGTCGTGTGACAGACATGTCACTTTCGGCGGCATATGCCACAATGTCAAGGGCAGGGACTCACCCTATGTGTCCACACAAGCCCAATGATACCCTGTTGCCATCATTTGCCCTCAAAACACGCATTACTGACAGGCGCTACCCATACCTCCCCCATGTCATATGGGAGGGCCACATCTAGGTACTCTACATGTTCATCAGACGCCATCCACGCCGTCCCCTGCAACATTGTTTGGGGCAGTATCCTGTGTGAGAGCAGGGATCCATGGCACACACGGCAGCCAAGGCAGCACTGTTCATACGCCACTAACAGAGTGTCTGACGACATGTAATCTGTGACATTGTGTTGTGAGCATAACCGCCTACACCACAATGGGGTGCACAGGGGGCTTTCAATTTGGCACCACAGGAAACGTTTAACGCTGCATAGTTATTATCTCAATATGTGCCATGTGGGTAGGGTTTGGGGGGTATATCCCCTCCTGTTCAGGGTGTTATCCTGTATGTCTTGATGTCCAGCCAGGGTGACACCCTCCCTTGGCGTATGTGGATATTGATGGTTGTCAGCCTCATGTCCCCTGTGTTGTACCTCATTTCTGACTGCAACTGAGTGGAGCATGGCCACAGGCCAGGGCAGCCCCCAGTGGGTCTGATCTTAGGGTGAGACTATTTTCCTTTTTGGACATGCAGGCACCCTCTTGCAAATTACATTACTCTACTCTGAGCTGTCCCATTCACTAGGCACCTAGGTGGATTGGACATATATTGTCCCTGTGGTTTTGTGAGCGTGCGGTTTGGGGACACAGGTGCGTAGTGCCAGAGGTTACGTGGAACCAATGTGTCCCACACAATAAACATCTGCATTGATGGTCCATATGCCCATGCTGTGCGCCAAAACATTGTGTGTGCCAATGACACAATAAGTGTGGCCTGGGGTGTTGTCCGGTGCCCTGGTGTATTAGGGATGGCTGCAGGCCCGCGTCTTTGGCACATCAATGTGTGTGCTAGTGACACCTGCTATGCCGTTGGGTATTCTTTTGTTTTATTTATTTATTTATTTATTTATTATTATTATATGCCGTTGCAGTTGTCATGGACACATCCCATGCCCCAATGCACAGCACGTGGTGTTATGATGCATGTCCTGACTCCCCACTGGTATTGTGGTTACTGACTCACTTTGTTGGGCCTGGTGGTCACACCAGAGCTGTTGTGACAGACTGCATTTGTCAGTGCCACTGCCAGGGCATCCCAATGTTGTGGGGTTTGTGGCCCTCTGTGATCATGCCACATTATGTTGGTCTAGATGTGATGCACAGGACACATGGTGCTCCACAGGGGAAATGGCTACCAACACAGCCACATTGTGGGGTGGGGGGGGGGGGTGGTGCGCATGGCTGGGCGGCTCGGTCAGACACCACCCCTGGATGCCATCCCACTGGTCACTCATGGTGACAGGTCACATGTAGGCCCTTGGCATTCAGCACACTAGGCATGGCTGACAGTGACCAGAGAGTGATTGGCACTCCTGGCTCATGTCCTCTGGCACATGGTGTGTTCTCCATGCTGATGGCATGGTTTGGCCCTATGCATACATAGTGGAGCAACGTAATAGTGTCATTCTCACTGTTCCCCTGGTATTGTCTGTGGATCATGTCCACACAGCTACTAGTGCTGGGGTATCAGATACACCAGTGTCGCCGTTAGTGGGGACCTCAGCAGAGACACACACAGGGGTTGCTTTAACATGCAGGTGTATTGCACTTAGATGGACACAGAGATGACATTTTTGCGTGACATTATGCACTGGGGAGCAGCAATTGGGGTTTGCATCAGGGCAGGCCACATGAGCTGTGGGGTACTCCCATATGCTTTTATAGTGGATGGTGGGGAGCAGTCGCATGCTGTCTTCCACACTGCATCTCAGACAGATATTGGTCACGGCATTCATGCTTTTTCCAGGTGATTATCTGTCCCCAGTGCCACATACATGCCTCAATGTGGGTGTGGACATGTGTGCAGTGACACCTATGTGCAATGTCCGTGTCTCCCTGAGCGCATGGGGATGTTTCCCTTTGGCACCTTTGACAGACATGGCTTTGCCATGCCACATTTGTTTGGCCAATGTGCATGTCCATGCAGAGGCCTTAAAACCAGTAGGTATTACTTTAGATACATGTGTGGTCACATTATCTGTACATGTCATGCACTCCAAACGCAATGGCACCCTGATCTACCGGCAAACATGTTGTGTTCACATACATGTGACATTGGGTGGTTTGCCCTATGCACCGTGGCAGGGGGCAGGTCCATGACACGTGGATATCTACATGGCCATGGATGTCATTACCTGACCCACCACATGAGTTGTGTGTCCTGTATGTCATAGGGCTACTTATAGCTACATCAGACCTACCTTGCCGACTGTTAGACACAGCATACTGGCGACGGTGGACATGCATCTGTCACCTTCCAGCCTCTCCGGTGTTGTTATGTTCCTCTGACCTGTGTCCTTGAGGGTTATATGAGATGTGCCTGCACACACTACGGGCAATGACACATTACACGGATATGTGCTTTTTCTGCCTCTGTACATGTGTGGATTATAGGCTGTTGTGTGCAACCTGGATGTGTGTCTGGAACCCCCCAGGGGCATCTGTGAGGTACATGTACAGAAAGGGTCATTGTGCCTGGGTGCTTTTGGGGAGGAGAAACCTAATTTTGCATACATAGCTGTGGACATGTCCCTCTCGCAAGGCTTTTGACGTCCATCTCGAGGCTAATGTGTGATTGATGTTCTTGACGCACATCCGTATCTGCATCTACCATAACATGTCCATACGTCTACAGTGCGTGTGTTGGACTATGTGCCACATAGAGCGAGTGTGAGGTGCAACCAGACCACTATACCCTATGTGACAGATCAGACTAACATACCCTCTGTTACAATCAGCTATCAGCCACCAGGGTCTTGGGTGTCCTAGGGCACATCATCAGCAAGATACAGCATTGCAATATGGTGACACCCTGGACACCATGTGCATGAGTCAGGACTGCATGAGGTACAGATGATTGACTTAACGCCATCCTCACCCTGCACCATATCACCAGGGTGACTGTGGCACACTGTGATGGGCTGGGCAGACAACTGGGGATTGGTGGATGTGTTAGCCTACACTGGCACATCCATACAAATCTCCAGGGTGATTGAGAACCCACTTGGATGGCCTCTCAGCACTCCTGGAGGTAAGGGGGAGGCTTGCAACTGCAATAGGACACAGATCCATATCTCCAGGGTGCTAGAGGACCCACTTGGATGGGCTCTCTGCACACCTGGAGGTAGGGAGAAGGGTTCAAACTACATTAGGACACAGATCCATAGCTCCAGGGTGATGGAGTGGCCACTTGGATGGGCTCTCTGACCTCCTGGAGTTAGGGAGGAGGGTTAAAACTACATTAGGACACACAACCCTAGCTCCAGGCTGATAGAGAAGCCACTTGGATGGGCTCTCTGACCTCCTGGAGGTGAGGAGGAGGGTTCAAACTACATTAGGACACACAACCCTAGCTCCAGGCTGATAGAGAAGCCACTTGGACGGGCTCTCTGACCTCCTGGAGTTGGGGAGGAGGGTTCAAACTACATTAGGACACACAACCCTAGCTCCAGGCTGATAGAGAAGCCACTTGGATGGGCTCTCTGACCTCATGGAGTTGGGGAGGAGGGTTCAAACTACATTAGGACACACAACCCTAGCTCCAGGCTGATAGAGAAGCCACTTGGATGGGCTCTCTGACCTCCTGGAGTTGGGGAGGAGGGTTCAAACTACATTAGGACACAGATCCATAGCTCCAGGGTGATAGAGGACCCACTTGGATGGGCTCTCTGACCTCCTGGAGATATGGGTTATGTTTCAAAGTACATTAGGACACAGATCCATTTCTCCAGGGTGATAGAGGACCCACTTGGATGGGCTCTCTGCACACCTGGAGGTAGGGAGAAGGGTTCAAACCACATTAGGACACAGATCCATAGCTCCAGGGTGATGGAATGGCCACTTGGATGGGCTCTCTGCACACCTGGAGGTAGGGAGAAGGGTTCAAACTACATTAGGACACAGATCCATAGCTCCAGGGTGCTAGAGGACCCACTTAGATGGGCTCTCTGCACACCTGGAGGTAGGGAGAAGGGTTCAAACTACATTAGGACACAGATCCATAGCTCCAGGGTGATGGAGTGGCCACTTGGATGGGCTCTCTGCACACCTGGAGGTAGGGAGAAGGGTTCAAACTACATTAGGACACAGATCCATAGCTCCAAGGTGCTAGAGGACCCACTTGGATGGGCTCTCTGCACACCTGGAGGTAGGGAGAAGGGTTCAAACTACATTAGGACACAGATCCATAGCTCCAGGGTGATGGAGTGGCCACTTGGATGGGCTCTCTGCACACCTGGAGGTAGGGAGAAGGGTTCAAACTACATTAGGACACAGATCCATATCTCCAGGGTGATAGAGGACCCACTTGGATGGGCTCTCTGACCTCCTGGAGATATGGGTTATGTTTCAAAGTACATTAGGACACAGATCCATATCTCCAGGTTGCCAGGGCACACTTTGAGTGGCTCTCTGGACCCCTGAGGGGAGGGGGATGTATTATACCACATTTGTAAATGACCCCTGGGCACCTGTGTGCGTCAGGGCCCTTGTGCTGAAGGTTCCACGACCCCTGATGGTTGCCCCTATGTGTTACCCTCCAGATGCAGATACCGCCATCAGCACATGGTGATTCTAGACACTCCTTAGGCAGATGGTTGGCCTAGCTGTGTTACAGTGGTCTGTAGTGCATCAATACCAGCAGCTGTCATGACGCCAGGGGGTCATCATGCCCTCTGTGGCCACATGGATCTGGAATTGGCTACATGGGCAACCACTCAGATGTGTTACACAATGCATATGGCAAGTGGTTACCCTGCTACACGTACTTTATCTAGACTACTTACACACAACAGCATGGACAGCTGACATTAACCCTGTCTGTGTATATGGTTTTGTGACCTGTGTACATTCACTTACCTCACATGGGTGGTCTGCCTCACGATTGAAGCGCCTGGTCACCCTCTCCCAGGCCCTCAGCACCTTCCCCATGTTTCTCCTCCTGGAGGGCCCTGGGAAAAGCCGTTTTTGTGTTGGCCCAATAAGGGAGGCCAGGAGGCACAGCTCCCGATGGCTGAATGCAGGCTTCCTGCTTCTCGTCGCCATTTTGTTTTGTGGGCGTGTAGACGCGCGAACGCTAAGGACGCAACTTCCACATTTGCGCATATCGGAGCACGCACGTGCACGCCGCATGGCTGCGGCTCTCATCACTGCTTGCCCTTGCGTTCCGCATTGCTGCGCGCCAGAAAAGTGCAAAGATTACTGGCACGCAGCATTCATACACATTTCTTATATTTAACAATAGAAATAGGTTTCATGTTCTTGGCATACTCACATAGCTACAAGGTATCTCTCATGTCCCTATAACAGACTTTAATTATTGTGGATTTCACTTGTTCACACAGTGTGGTCTTGAACCTCTGGACACATATGCACTGATTCCTGGGCCATTGTCAGATGAGGTGTGCTATGTGTGTCACATAGCAGGTAGTGCTCTGACACTGATAGCAATGGGTGCAAACAGACCATCAGCGTCAGGGGTCAAGCAACCTGGTGATATGGGGTTATGTGTGTTAGTGGGCTATGTTCTGTGGTGACTCACCATGTACAGACAGCAATGACGTGGTGGTTGCCATAGGTGTTTTGAGGGGGTTCATATATGTGCATTACACACGAAAAGTAGGTTGCGTGTTAGACATTAGGGGGCAATGTGGTCAGCATGTCACCACAATCCACATTAAACTTTGGTATATCTGCTGGCATACAGTCCTGGGGGCTGAGATATAGTGCAATGGTGGATACATTGGCTGCTTAACCTGGCATCATGGGTTACATCTTCCTTTTGCGCTCTGGAGTGCCTGTCTCAGGCAGCTCACATTATCATACTTTGTTACAACATTGGGCATGGTGCTTTCCATGTACATCTATGCTGTGCACGGCATATATTTTCATACTTTGCAACATTATTACTTGGCCCAGAGCCCTTTCTGCATTACAGAGGTGCTGCTGGTGGCAAGACACTCACACTGCTGCATACATCATGTGTCATACACCATTCTCACTGATGGGGCAACACAACCCTGGTAACAACAACACACAGTCTGCATGATTGCCTCTTTGGCCAGCCAGGCATCTGTTGTTAGCAATCTAGCTGTGGCCCACACCTAACCTTGCTGCATGGGGAGCCAGAGGTTGCATACTTCCATAAACAGTGGGTTTATTGGTGAGTGCAGCCAATGACAAGTCCATGACTGTGGGCTACTGCTGGTTGTTTGGAGATCCTCACAGTGCTGTCAGCAGCAGGTGCTCCACAGAACACCTTATAGGGTGTACCTGGGTTAATGCACTGTGATGGTGTTTAAGTTGCCAGTACTAGAGGACATTACCCACGTTCCAGGCCTGACAGCCCCCATGGACCTTGGAAAAACATTTGCCTAATGTGACACTGCCTTGTTCAATGTATGTTGTTTTTCTGAACGTTTACCCGCACTGCTGCTGACTGGTGGAGTCTGTGGGCCAATGTCAGGATATATAAAATACTTTCTTTGTACAACCACACTTTGGATTCAAACCAACAACCTTTTGCTTCTGAGGCATTGCAGTCACCACTGGACTACAGCTCTGGGGCTGTGATGAAATATCTGGCTGTCTGCAATATAACCTATGCAGACTTTGTGCTGCAGTTAACAGGGTGGGGCCAATCCACTCACACCCATGATGCACTGCACATGCACAGCAGCAGTCTACTAATGGTCCTACGATAGGGTGTGCAACCACATAGCACCTGGGCATATTTTTGGGCACGGACCTTCTGTGTTGCAGGTACAGAGTGGGTACAGAACCTCACAGTGTGTGTGGCTTGTACTCACCCTGAGTGTGAGGTGAGACACACAGCACCTGTCCTGGCTGGGAGGGCCAGGAACATCAGATCAGCTTGTCAGACGATGTCTGATAGGTTGACACATCAGACACACATACAGTCCTCTTTCAAGCATCTGTATCTCCCTGACCCATCTGGGCCTTGTGGGCTACAATGCTCACCCAAGGGTGCATATCCTTTGTGGGTGCCCTGCCTTTCCTGATATATGTGAAGGGGTTGTGGGGGGTAAGGGAGATTTCTGGCCACATTGGCTATTTGTGTCTGACCACCTGAACTTCCCTGTCAAACACAGTTTGCACAATATTACGATATGCACATTCTGTAGCCCAACTACGGTGCTAGCAGTTGCCAGCAACCTCATTCCACCTGTCGTACACAGAACCTACAGGTCACTCTCTGCAATTTCAAACATATCCATATGTCTAGATCAAGCAAACAGACAGTAGAGCCAGAGCCACACAGCTCAACCAACACCATCTGACATTTTGCAGCAGAGGGCACAGTGTGTGCCCAGCTACTGACCCTGCAAGGTGTTCCAGCCAGACACATGTTAACTGCTTTCAGGCCGCTTGACGGTCCATGGTGCATGCTACCAGGGAGACTCTGTGCACCCATAACTGGGATGTGAGCACAGTCACCATGCAGTTGACTCAGTGATTGGGACCCATATATACCGGACCCATAAAAATCACATAAGAGAACTACTGTATGGCAATATGTTGTAACCTAGCCATGGCGTGGTCACTGATCGTTCGGGGTGAGGGTTACCTCCTCACAGTACATGCTATGGGCACCATGTCTGTGGAGGTGATGGCACAGCACAACATGGTCCTAGGCATGCACATTTGCCCTGTGTAGCTGCATCCTGCTCCTGCCACCCTGTCTGTTCTATACCCAGAGTACTTTGCTCCTCATTATGCACATTTGCAGGACAATACTGGCAACGGTGCTATCATTGTGGGCTGTGGGAGGTGTTGGCAGCCAGCACACACTGGATCAACAGACACACACTCCCTACACCTAGGACAGCATTGAGACGATGTACTGTTATGTAGGAGCAGAGACCAACGCAACAGTAATGGGCACACTGGGGGTATGGCAACGTTGGGGTACACTTTTGGTGAAATGTTCCAGGCTGTTAATCTCTGGAGGGCACATGACCTGACACACGTTGTACATACATCTGAGATGTTGGTCTGTTACAGCTCGCTGATCTGCTTATGCTTGGCATAGGCATTTCTAACACTCACTGCTCATACCAGGCTTCTGTGTGATGTATCACCATGTGTAGCGTGTGATTGGTAATGTCTGCACATGCTAGTTTTTGGAGGGGCACACAGGGCCTGACATCCTGCCACTGCATTGGTCTTCAGGTATTGGGGCCTGCAGGTGCAGGTGTTTCTGCCCCTGTTGGCCACTGCTCTACGGCAGATTTTCAAAAAGCCAGTCAATATGGCACACACACTGGTCAGGTTTTCATGATGTCCGTGATGAGTATGCCTCTCAGACAGATGCATACCATGGTGGTGTTCAATTAACTTGCAGCACACGCATCTTTGTTGGATACATCAGCGAACATGAGTGTTCTTTGTCCCTGCATGGCTGCATTTGGGGGACTGTGCTGTGGGTGAGGCATATGTTTATGTGGTGTGGGCTGTTTATTGTAAAATATGTTGTCTTGACCAACGCTTATGTCATCAGCAGGGGAATTCAAGTCTTTACTAACAGGTTTTCTGCATGGAAAAGAATATGGGGAGTGGGATGGCAGGTGCCCCAGCTGAGATTCAAACCTGGGGCCTTCTGCTCTTGGGGCACTTGCTATGTGTACTGCACCACCGTCTTAGCACAGCAACAGTTCATTCCCGGGGGAGTCCATGGCTGTTTGTCACACAGTGCCTGTCTGGTGGATTGGACTGCAGCCACATGAGGGTGGCTAGGCCAACATCTGCTGTGGTGCAGCAGCCACTGCCCCCTCTGCCAGCAGTAGGCGTCCAACACCATGATAAAGTGGCCTTATATTGGGGACAGCATCACAGCTAACTGACATGTGGCCCTCCGGTACTGCATTGTGTGTACTCTGCTGTAGCTGTTGTACATTTCTGAGGGGTATGAGCTACTTATGGTAAAATAGCAATCCTCAGAACATGCTTTTGTTCTCTGCAGGTGGGGTTTTTATTCCCTATAACGGTTTACTGGTGGATAAAATATGTGCACTGTGTTGCCGGTGGCCCCAGCTGGGAGTTGAACTTGTTATCTTTGCCTCCACAACACACTGGCTGTGTCCCCTGCACCACACTGCGGACACAGAGTCAATGTAGACCCTGCAAATAGCATGTCTGCTTGTCCTAGCGGCCCTTTCTGTTGTGGGCCACTGCACCCACGTGTCAGGGGCTCTGGCTCCATCTTCTCTGGCCACCTGCCACTGACCCCACTGATACCAGTACACCTCTGCTAACATGCTGCAGGCCCTGCTAGTGCTGGTGCCACTCAGTTGTTGAACATCCACTGTGCATGTACGCAACTACCTATGCTGTGCATTATGGGTTTGGGGTGACTACCTACTCCTCCACACATCCCCACAAATCACACATGCTGTTGTGCAACATGTGCATGCCCTAGGGGAAATCACCATTGGTGTGGGGACACCTGCTCTCTCCTTCATCAATGTTGACTCATCCACATGCATGAGCCGGGAACCCTTCCAACATGCCTATTTTTTAGCCCTGCCTTTCTTGAGAGTGTATGTTGATGTTTCACATTGCTGTGACCACTAGCCAGGTTGGTCGTCTTGTGTGGTACAATCAAGTGGTTTAGCAGCCCTGGGCGACACACCAGTCCTGGGAACAGTACAGGCATGGGTATGTTACACATAGCTGTTGGGGGTCACCCACACAGGATGTACACACTGTCAGACAACAGACCTGCTGCACACATAACCCACATCTGAATGATTGTCATGTGGTGCTCAATGGGCAAAATGTACTGAGCATATACATCCATATTTCACTGTGTTCAATTAAAACATTAGATAGCTGTGTACCATGTCCCCAGGTGTGGGGTGGCATTGGTGACGTATGCAACTGCTACTATTGGGGGTTACAGGCAGGGCCCACTGTCCTGCCTTTCCAGGATGCATTGTGCAATGTGGCCTGTGGGTGTGGGTGTGTCAGGGCCTGTTGGCTGGTGCTTTTCATCGGGCCTTCCCACATCATGTCATGGTGTGGCAAACACTGTTGTAGTTTTATGCTGTCCCTCATGGATATGCATGTGCTACATCTGCATGACATGAGGGTGGTACATAGATATGCAGCACAGTCATTTGTATTAGAGGCAGCATGGAACCTGACTGGTGTGTGGTCCTCCAGGACTGCATTTGGGATACTCTGCTCTAGGTGATCACCCTGTTCATGGTGTCTGTGCTTGGGATGGTAAATGTTAGGGGTTTTACTGATGCCACTGTCCTCTGCCTTAAAGGTTTTGCTTACTACCACGGTTTATTTGTGTGTAAAATATGTGGTCATGATTGGCAATATCCCCAGCTGAGCTTTGAACTTCTGTTCTTTCATACACTTTCTGTGTACACTGCACCACCGTGTATCCACAGCTTGGCTGAGTTCCCTGGGACGTCCATGACTGTACATCCAACAGAGCCTGTCTGTTACAGTGGATGGTGCCAGCCTGCACCTGGCTAGTCAAATGTCTGCTGTGGCTGGCAGGCACTTCCCTCTACACCATCTGTACAGTCCCACCAACATGCTAGCATGTCCTTCTCTTAGCATAAGCATATGGCCTGATTGAGTGGAGCCACTCCAGGACTGCATTTGGGCGACTTGTATGTGGGTGATGACCATTGTTCTGATGTGTGTGCGGTGTGGGGTAAAAGAAGGATGTTTGCAACATGTTTATGTTCTCTGCAATAAAGGGGTGTCTTTCATATCTCTGTTTAGTGGTGGGTAATATATTGGCATGGGCCCCAGATGGGATTTGAACCTGTGACCCTATGGTCTTACAGGTACTGGCTCTGTCCACTGCACTACACTGTTGCCACAGAGATGGTGCAGTACCTGGGGATGATAAACCTGGCAGGATGGGGTCACACACCCTGCTCTGCACATTTTTACTGTGGGCTCCTTCACCCTGTCCGGTGACAAACATGCAAATAATACCCAGACATGATCACGGAAAGGGGCGATAAAATATAACCAACATGGGCTACAGTGATTTTCATGAACAAACATGGGGGACACTCCCAGGACAGCTACAAAAGAGGATATTTTGTTTTTTGGAAGAGTCTCCGCTCCATACACCTTTCCATGGTTCATTCCTTTTTTTTGGAGCTTTCCTGGGTGTGTTTTTTATTTGTGCCCATTGCTAGCACTGTTCCCCAGCTGAATTTATAATTTTTAAAATGTTTGTTGTGGTCATTTTCGCTTTTTATTTGCACTTTTGTTCTGTGCACATGTATCACACTGCTGACGTTTTGCAGGTTTCCCCGGTTTTGCTGTACATTGCTGACGGAAATGGTTTCTCTTCCCTTTAAATGCTAGTTTTTACATGGAAATTCGGCCCCGATACTGTGCGTGGAGCCTCTCCCCTCCCACTCTCCACCCATTGACCCCGTCCCTCCGCCCCTCCGGAGCCTTCCTCCGCCCTTCTTTAGCCGTTCCACGCCTCTATCGGACATTTGCGGGCCCGCACTTGTACGGGGCCCGTTAGTGTGCCGCGTACCTGTGCGGGGGTGACACGCACGTGTGCGGGGCGTTTAAACACGTTTATTCGCGTTTCAGTGCCGCGTTTCCGTGCGCTATTTTGCGGCGCGCACATTTGCGGATTTTAGTAAACATCCCCCTTAGTCTCTTTTAAACTAATCTGCAGGAGTCGATTGGAGGAGTGATCTTAAATTCTCATGTCATATATGTTTTAGTTATTATGAAAGACCTCTGCAGAACTGATGTTATTAATTGCAAGTGTGAAGCAAATGCCTTGCTGCTAGTGGAATATTTTTAAATTAGTATCACTGAGTTAGATTTAATATGCCTACCTCTTCTATTGCTACTGTTTGTGTTCTCACTCAGAGATTTCCCATTGGACGTAAGCCACTGGGCTGGTAGCAGTAGTCTTTGCAATCCAAATTACTGATTTTCTAGTTTATTTATTTATTTATTTAGCTGCATTTATATCCCGCTTTTCACCGGGTCAAAGCGGTTGGGGGATACATTTAACACGAGGGGATATGAGACACAAGTACTATACAAGTACTATAACATGTCTCTCATTAAGTTTTCGTGTCTTCTACACTTGGAAAAAAACCCAGTTTTCTTCCAGCTCTTTTCTTGCTACTATTTGACCTCACTCTGTAGTGATGGTTCTGCTTTGCACAATGAGTAAGGAAAATTGATGCAATTATAAGAGTTGATTCTGTGCAGAGTTGGCTGCTTTGCTATTTGCTAATGCTCAACTAGCTGGAGTGTTCACTCTTTCTAGAGCTCTTGAGTTATCTGCCCTCTTGATTGATACTGATTTTGCCTCAGGCTTCTTGCATGAGAAGCTTTATGTGCTGATATTCTACTACTATGCTGTTTTGTTCTGAAAAGAAGTGTTAATTAACAGTTTTAATTGGTTCAAATTTGGTGTTAAAAAAGGTTTTATAGTTTATGAATGTACACACCCTTATATAAATGTTCCTTCCTTTGTGAGCTTAGATATCTATGAGAATTAGAATGGAATGGAGAAGTAGTCTAATGACTAGAGTACTAGCACTTCTTGTGACCTTGGATAAGTCACTTAACCCTCATTGTCTTACAAAGAAAAATTTCAAGTTATCAATGTTCCTGTTTAATGTGCTGTACCAAGTTTTAGTTGCAATGTGAACTGCTGTGATTAGTGGGGAAAGTAGTATTAGAAAAAAAAAACAAAAAAAAACCCAAAGAAAAGTGCAAAAATAAATAAATCAGGTCAGTTGGGTGTGGCTGGGAGGTTATATGCTGAGGTGAACAGATGGGATTTAAGTAGGGGCCTGAAATTGGTGTAGTTATCTTCCAGACGGAGTGGAGTGGGAAGAGAGTTCCACAGAGCTGGACCAAGGAAGAAAAAGGCAGAATGACGGGTAGACTGTAAGTGTGCACGAGATGGTGGGGGGAAGTGAAGTTGATTAATGTGAAGAGAATGAAGACTACGTGTAGGGATATGGAAGCGGAGAAGACCAGTGAGATACTGGGGTGTTTGTGTGTGCAGGATGTGGTGATAATGTTTAAAGTAATGTGAGTTGAATCATCACCTAAGATAAGACAGCCTTGCTAATAATCATTGACAAACAATTGAAATGAGTTTAAATTATTTGTCATAAACTGCTAGTGATGTTTTAATGTTGTTACCCCTTGAATAACTGGATTGACTATTTCTTGTATATTGTTAAAGCTGGAGAATACATCACAAATATAATTAGTGATATGAATATGTACAATTGTGTTCCTGACAGGAAAAAGCAATGTGTCTATCAGGCCACATGCTAACATTTGATTTGGCAAGAAGACAGAATAAGTTTAGGAATGCAGATGAAAATAATGAGTATGTTACAGGTTAGCTATGTAATAATTTAGTGCTAGCTATGGATGTATTGTAATTAACAATAGATAATATAATTCTGTTCAACAATTTAAGACTGTCATTAGGGATGAATAATTGTGCTTGTTTGCAATTGTATGGCATCAATAAAGATGCTGTAGTGGAGAGTAGGATTTTTACAAATTATATATTGTATGCACTGAATCTAATGGGCCGAAGAGGAAGAAAACGACTGAATGAAATGCTACTGAATATGGAGACTCCTGATAAAGATCAGCGATTCCAGCGGAACTACTCATGTATACGCAGAGGTGAAGCCTGGGTGGACGGTCACTGAAAAAGATTGATCTAAGATGTGCGTAGCACAGCCCATGGTGAGAAAGGATGCTGCTGACGAATCTGGAGTGATGACTGGTGTCATGATATGAGGGACTAATCTCTGAATTATTGCTAGATTTACGAGAAGCAGTTGGCCACTGCTGGATGAGGTAGTGCTTACAAGACTAATTGGTAAAGTCTTGCTCTCTGTACACATTTTTATTGAGGCTAAGCAAAGGTAAACAATGTTACATGATTTTGTATAAGGATTTCTTCCAATGAACAAGATGGAGCTCACCTATGGACCAGATGTGCCTAGGACTTTGAAAGAACATCTGCAAAATGAAGCCTACTGTAGAAGATTATTCTGGAATTGGACATGTTTCAACTACTGCTCTTTAGTAATGATTCTTTATAGAATCACAGGGAGGACTGTAGGAATGGACAGATAAAAGGGATACCAGAATCCCCAATATGTAATTGAAGATGGATGAATTTCTTGATACAAAATATGTTTAGAAGTTTGACTTCTCACCTACTTCCTTTTAAATAGAATAGGATGTCATGATCATGAGTTCTGTGTAACCGTCTTTAAAATAGATGGAACAGTGTTAACGCAAGCATAAAGAGTAAATATAGGCTATTAACTGTGCAAGCATAAAGTTCATTGTACAGTCAACTGGAAGTCCCTGCTGACACAACATAATTTTTGCAACTTTTGCAATTATAAATTTCATCTAATATACTGTAATCAGATCTTACTCTGTAAAAAGAACTTTGGCGACACCTTGTGTTATTTCATGGTTATAATAAATGACTGTTACTTCCTCTTTTTCTCTAATAAAAAGGAGCTTTTTAGGAGGAGGACTTTGAATTCAATAAGCGTGGAATTATGCATGTTCATAACGCACTTGTTGTCTTCCCTCTGAGCTCAAAGACAGTAACACTTGTGTGTGTGATTGTGTTCTGTATTACTCTCTGTCTGTTTCTCACTGCTTGAGGACCAGAGACCTAAAGAGCCATGGTATTGTGGTCAGATCATGGAGTTTTCTTCAGTTTTCTCCTTCAAAAAGTAGAAAGACTAGGGGACAAGCAATGAAGTTACAATGTAGCATGTTATAATTGGAAAAATATTTTTTTTTCACTCATCTCGTAATCAAACTCTGGAATTTGTTGCCAGATGATGTAGTAAAAACTGTCAGTGTAGCTGAGTTTTGAAGAGCTTTGGATAAGTTCCTGGATGAAAAGGATTTGCTGATTTGACCCCTGGAAGGGGCACTACTTAGAACACATTAAGGTAAATGCAGCAGCTTGCTGGGCTGCATCTCCTGCCCCACAGAAGAAGGAAGATGCTGCACTATTAGAAATGTAGGGAAGAGGAGCAATGCCATACTGTTGAAGTAGGGGGAAAGAGAGGGGGAGAACCTGCATGGTTGGCATGGGAGATGGTGGAGAAGGTTAGGGGAGCGAGAGATGCTGTAGTGTTGGGTGTTAGGGAAAGGGGAGATGCCTCATTGTGGAATAAAGGAGAAAGGGGACGTGTTGCATTGTTTGGATGGGGGGCTGGGAAGAAGGAAGATGCTGAACTGTTAAAGCGGGTAGGGGAGAAGGGTGATGCTGGACAGTTGGGATGGGAGAGTATGGGAGAAATGCACTGTTATGGGGTAGGGGATAGGAATGATGCTGCACTATTGGGGGTGTAGAGGAGAGGAGTTTAGAGTATAAGAGAGGGGAGAAGATGCTGCTGAACCATGAGGTGGAAGGGGTCATGGATATTGGACTAGGATAGGAGGAGAGGGGAGATGTTGGACTGCAGATGGGGAAGGAAAGGAGACAGGACAGAGAGATTTTGGGCTACAAGATTGGGGGGAGGGGATAGATGCTGGCCTACAATGATGTGTGGAAGAGAGAGAGAGAGAGAGAGAGAGAGAGACAGAGATAGATAGAGAGAGAGAGAGAGAGAGAGAGAGAGAGAGAGAGAGGGAGAGGAAACACTGACCTATGAGAGTGGGGAGCTGGGAGAAAGGAGACATTGGGTTTAATGTAACCACATGGGAAAGGTTTGTCAAGAACATGAGGAAGAGGAAGATGGTGAGTACAATGGGTAGGAATATGATAATGAGGAGCTGGGTGAAAGACAGAAAGGAATAAGAGCTCTAGGAAGGAGAGAGGAAATAAAGAGTTAGGAGAGATGGGCCGGGCAGGAGGTGAGAGAAGATTGAAAGATGATAGGTAGGTGAAAATGAAAAAAGAAGGAGACTGAGATTGGATGAAATCTGAGTGGACAAAGAGACAGAAAAGAAAGGGATGGAAGGACTAAAATAGAGAGATAAAATATGTCAGAGACAGATGTACAGAGTGACTGGAAAAAGACACGAAGAGAGAGGAGAAACAAAAAGTGAACAGCATACACTGAGTAAAACAGAAAAGAAAGACTGTGACCTATGTGATTGGAAAACGAAAATGCCAAGATAAAAAAGGTGCAAAAAAGTTTTTGTTTGAATTCAGTGCTAGAGGAAATGTTATTGTGTTTTTCACCAGTGTTCTTGGGGCTTCCGGTTCAACATTTTTTCTTCATATTTCTGTTTCTATTATTTTCTCTTGTTCTATCTTTGGTGAGAGTCTGTTTTTTGCATGTGACTTGAGGTTAGTTGTAGTTTTTATATTGAAATTTGTACTGTTTGTTCTGTTTTACCAATAAAAGCCTGTATTGGTGTTCTAAGTGCAGGAATGGCCTGTCCATTGTGCGAGAATGTTCTTGGCACAGGGCCCTGTGCTTCAGGGGGCCCCAAGCAAACTCCATTCTGCACATGGTGTTTGATTTGCAGGGCCAGCTGTCTTCAAAAGGAATTGGGGAGGCCCGAAGCCTCGGCTTACCTCAACACAGCACTGAAGTTAAGAGCGGCATCCAGCAGCTGTGTTCTCCTAAACTGCACTGAGTGACGGGAAACAGGAAATGCCCTTTAACCTCTGGCGCGTCAGTGTGCTTCAGGAGAACAGAGCTGCTGGAGTGAAGGAACATGCTTCTCTTCACTCTGGTACTATGCAGTGGTGAGCTGGGGCTTCAGGCTTCCCAGGTTCTGTCTCAAGCTGGTCAGACAGGTGTGGGCCTCTTTGGGGGAAGGTGGGGTTGTACTGGAAATGGGCTGATGAGGGCAGTTATTTGGCCCCCCAACATCCCCATACACCAATCACCCCCCTGGGCTTACCAGGATCATTGGAGTTTAGTGGGGGCAGAAGAGAGGCCCACTAAACCCTGCTCGACATGAGGTCATGATTCAAAATGGTGCCGCTGACAACTAGTGGTAATTGCATGGAACTGGCAGTATCATGATTACTGATAGGGTGAGTGGCACCATTTTGATGCATCACCTCATTTCATGCAAGAGAGAGTGGGCCTCGCTCCTGCTCCCACTATACTCCAATGACCCTATTAATCCAGGGGAATGGGTCTTCAGTACAGCCCAACTTGTTATGATTGGGTGCCTTCGGGGAGGGAGCGACTTGTGCTGCTTTCGAGGGACAGTAGGAGGAGGGATCATCCACCTGCTTCAGGTGGGGTTGGGAGGGGGTGGTTCTGGGGTTGGTCTTGCAGGTGGGGAGGGGGGTCTGGACCTGTAATGCTGCACTGGTATGCCTCTGTGCTTGTGTACTGATTTTAGATAGAGGGATTTCCACAACTATTTTCTCCCGTGCAGCCTCCTAAAATCACTGTTCCTGCCAAATGTGCAGTAGCATACCCGTGCAGTCCTGCATCTATTTTACAAGGGGCCAGGGATGGCCCAAGGGTTTCTGCTGCCCTAGACAGAAGACCCTGCTGCCATCACAGCCCTCCCGCTATCGCTGCTGTCACCGCTCTCCCCCCCAAATCCATCTTCTCATTTTGTGGCGGCGAGGGCAGTGGCAGCCTGATTCTCTTTTGAGTCACTGCCGCTGAACGATGAGATGGATTTCGGGGGTGGCAGTGGCGGTCCAACTCCATTTTAAACATGGCTGTGGATTAAAAATGAGTTGGGCCACCGCTACCATTTTCAAAATTGGGTCCGACCTAGTAGATGGCCGGTCCTGAAAGGGGCTCTAAGATGGACATAGGGATTCCCCTCTCCACATGTTTTCTAAACTTCCCATTCACATACTGAACCTATTAATATATGTTAACAGGATTATTGTGGGAGGGGTGATGTTGGGATGATCAGGATTAATGAGTTTAATAATGGAAATCTTGGGTGAAAGATTGTTTAAAAGAGAGTCATATTTTTGAACAACTACGCTCTTTTGTTGTAGATCAAGTGACAGCTCCCATGCGAGGCAAAACCATTGACGAAACGCTACTTTGGAGAGAACAAAAGTGGATCTTCACTTTAAATTCAGAACACCCATCGGGTTTAAATGTGCGTCTAGATCTCTCACTTTGCTTATAGTAGGTAGTCGAATCTAATGAAGTAATGTGCTTAGAATGTGCATCATAACTTTACCTATTGGTAGTTGGAGCTGCTTGTCTGAGTCACATGATTTTCCCTTTAAAAATGGCGACTGTGATCAATCTCGCATGCGCGGCGTTCTGTGCACGGAAACTTGACAGAAATATTTGAAGAAAATCTGCACTGATTACGCTTGTTATGCGCAAAAAAAAGGTCTGATTATACCTATGTTGTTTAAAGATTGAGATGCAGCAACTGGCTTCATGACATTAATTTCACGTTTTTATGTTTTTAGCCTGTAACGACAATTCCCTGAAGAAACTTCTTTAGTGAAACGCTTGGGCAGCCTAGAAGGAGGCGTTGGAATTGCCTTTTCATCTGGCTAATGTTACAAAGCTAAGTTGAATTTTCTTCTCATTCAACATTTGGTATCATTATCAAGAATACATTGATTTGCCACAAGACTTTTTACTATAAGAATTATAAAAAACTTTTCCAAAAAAATACGAGTTCAAAGGGTCATTGATGTAAAAACTGGCACCGTTAAGGGGCTTTGTGCCCATGAATAAAGTGCCACCGGTTTTTTCTGAGACCCAGTTCTTAGTGAATGACATTAACAGCTTTTATGTTGCTTGGTTTAGATAATAGACGGGGTGTGTGTTTTATAGCATCATAGAGGTCAGGCTAACTAGCCTGTCGTTCCCAATGTCATCCTTACTTCTGCTTTTGTGTAAGAGGGCCACACGCATCCTTCTTCAGTCCTCTGGGATGTATTGCATCTTCCTCATCACTCTGTCTACTTTCAGTTTAGCAAGCTCCTCATGAATATCGTTCAAAATCTGCCTCACTTCTGCTCCTATTTGTCAGTGTTTTATGAGATCCTACTCCTAGCCCTTCATCTGTGAACACAGAAGCCTCATCAGCTTCTACATATTCCTCCTCTTCACGCTTCAGTCTGACAATCCCATTTTTGCACTTTCTCTTCTCACTAACATATCTAGGGTGCCCAATATCCTTGAGCAGGTCCTAGGAATTTCTTAGGTTCTTATGACTTAGTCCTAACCTGTATTGGAAGAACTGGCAAGCTGCTGCCTCTAGACTGAGTTTCACATTCAACATTCCCACTCTTTGATCTCCATTCAAATGGATTAGCATCTGGATGTGTGTACCACTGAGGCAATGCTGACTCCTGGCAACCCACCTATTGGATATCATCTGCATAATGCTGCTATATTCCTAGATATGTTTTTCAAGAAGAGCCAAGTCATTGGCTAGAGATATATCCAAGCTCTGAGGCACTCCACTTCCTATGGGATGCAACTTTGAGTATTGATGATCTAAGAGCACACCTTATTTCCTATTTGTTTGGAATGAACCAATATATAAAGCTCATATTTTGCAACATTTTTAACTCTTATTTTGGTCTAACAAAAGGCTTTACAATCCATTCATTTTCTATGAGAGTTCTACACTGCAAAGGAACTTTATAATCACAAATTAGAGGAAACAGCCTTAACGAAAAATTACAATGAAAATGAGGTAGAGGGGATGTTATGTCCTTTATTATATAAGCCACATACAGTAGATAATGTGCACTTGCCAGAGCATAAATAACTTATAGCTTTCTTAGGAGCCCTTTTACTAAAGTGTACTAAAGTTTTACATTTAACATGTGTTTGGTGCAAAATCTAACATATGATAAGTGCAACAGCCCCATGCTGTTTGGGGCATGTCCAGCATGTCCCCCTGCAGTTTCCACACTGAAAAATACCTCACTGTCCAAAGACTTCATTCACAATTAACATGAGTGCACAATGCCACCCATTGAAGTGGCACTAAGTGCACTGTGGTGTTATCCTTCCTGCCAAAGTGTGCTGTCAATGCTTGCTCTTCACCCTTAACCCAACGATTCCACACCCTTTTGTACACTAAGCAGTTAGCGCAGGATTTTCTTCCAGGCTGGCTCTTTAAGCATGTGGTAGCAGTTACCGTGGCCCCACACTAACTACTTAGTGCACACAAAATCCTGTGGTAAATGTTATCGCAATTTAGTAAAAGGGCCCCTTCATTTTATCCTTTTATGAGTAATTACAAATACTCTAATGAATGGCAAATCACCATCCCTTGTGTACATTCAAAAGTAATTCTTAACCTATATCATTAAATCTATTTTTCCAAATTAATAACACATTGTAGTCAAACCTTTTAATGACCTTGGTTCTGTGGAATTACAACGGGAATGCTAGTAACTTCGGTAAAGATACACTATAGGGAATACGTTTGGAACTCTTCTTACTTAGCTAACAATTTGTGATTAGTTAATTTATTCCCCCTTTAGAATTTTCATTCTTATGTGTTGAAAGCTCTATTTTGATGGTAATCCCAAATTAAATGTAATATAAAAATATTTTGTATTTTAGCACATGCCTTACCCAAAAGATTTATCTTGCTGACTTTGGGAGTTAGCCAGATACATCTTCCGGGTTTAACTTTTCCTTCCCCTTATCCCACAGAACAGATACATTTTGCCTGGATAAATTGTGTTCATACAAAATGTACCTGCATAAAAAAAGTAGGGCAAGGGGCAGTCCCAGGCTGTGGTAAAACTTCAGTTAATTAACACTGATGTTCAGCGCTGACCATCTAAACCTATTCAAATAAGTCTGGTTGGGGAAATGTGCTGTCCTAAAAACTTTCCAGATAAAATCAGTTGGATAACTATCTGAATATATTAATCAAAAATATTTGAATTGAATACCCAAGCTTATGTTCCACTTTTTTCAATACCAGGACAGTACAGAGTACATTACAAAGAAATACTGTATTATAAAAAAAAAATAAAGCCCCATAAATCTACTTTTAAATCAGTATCAACACTGGCCCCAATACCCCAATATCCAATTTACATATTAAATTACTCATAAAACACCCTTCAAAGTCTAGCAAACGTTTATCAAAGTCTTCAAAGTTTATCAAAATTTCAGGTAATCCTCCATATATTGCAGTTCATGGCAGCATAGAAAAAGAAAAAAATTATGATAGACCATGCATCCTATCCAGTCTGCCCTTCCGCATTAACTACTAAGCTTAACAGTCCCTTTCTTCGGAACAATTTCTCCAAATGGGTTAGTTTGTGCACACCATGGCAGTCATGAACCTCGCTCCTAAGCCAGGGTATGTGAAGTATGATCTCAGTCTCTCACATTTACTGCTAATGCTCGGCATAGTACTTGCATTGTTTCAAAGAGCTTGTGCCCCAGCTATGCTTACCTAGACATTTGGGTATTGGGGCCAGTGTAGATACCGATTTAAATGTTGGGTGTTGGGTAGATTTATGGGGCTTTATTTTTTTATAATACAGTATTTCATTGTAATGTACTCTGTACTGTCCTGGTACTGAAAAAAGTGGAACATAAGCTTGGGAATTCAATTAAAATATTTTTGATTTAAATATGTTAATTGAATACCATGTGTACTTTCATGATAAGGCGTGTACACTTAAGCCAATTGGTAGTTTATAAAAGATCTATGCACATCTGTGGCACATACACGTGAAAAAGACTTTATAAAATGACCCTATAAATATCTAGCAATGGTAGCCATGTCATCTACACAGCCTGGGAATGAACATGTTTCTGGGGCATTTTCTCCAAATGGGTCATACTATGACTATCATGAACCTCACTTCTAAGCCAGGGTATGTAGAGTATGATCTCAGTCTCTCAAATTTACTACTAATATTTGGCGTAGTACTTGCATCATAATGGAGTTTGTAAGATGTAGCATATATGGGTAATTTATCAAGGTGTGCTTGGAAATTCTTTTTAATCAAGCCTGTGGCACCAAACACAATGGAAAATAACTATCTTTCTGCCACATTTTCTTGGCCTCTGACTGCATTTCTTGGTACTTGAAGATCTTCTCCCTCTTAAAATGATTCACAGAATAGTTGCTTTGGACTGACACCTCTATATGCAATGCTGTTCTGGTGTTATTCTCCATTAACACTATGTCCGGCTTCCTTGCATCCAGCTTTTTAATGGTCAGAATCGGAGTATCCAGGTGATCATAATCTCTTCATTCTCTGTAATTCTCTTAGGGTCATGATCCCAGTGCTTTTCAGACACAGTGATGTTATAATGTTTACAGAGTTTCCAATGAATGAGATGTGCTACTTATTGTGCCTTTCAGTAAAGAAATTTTCTGCCATCAGAGCTTTACAACCAGCTATGAGGTAAGTCACTGTTTCCAGCTCTTTCTTACAGAATACACATATGTCTGTTTTGCCAGTTTTCTCAATACTCTCTGTAAACCATCTCATCTGTAATCCACTGTCCTGGGCTGCAACTCACAGGTCTGCGACTAAAAAGCTGTTTGATTATTTTCATCTAATTTCCATGTATTTTGGTGTGCTGAAAACAAATAAAATATTGAAAAAACTCCTAGACATCACGATTTGCCACAACATGCAAAATTGTCTTCAAATTTATCAAGTTTTTTCAAATTACTATTAATTAATTCACATAAGTGCATTTAAGATATAAAATGCCCAAAAAACCTTATAGGGGTTGTCCGAGTTATGCAAAAAAAAATATAGCACTGTAAATCTGATGGTCAGCAATATATACATAAGCTAAGCAAGTTTTAAGTCTGTGCTTCTAATGGTAGAAGGGGTTAATCTTTTTTGAAGAATCCAGTGGGAGGGAGACACAGGGCAGATAGCAGCAGCTCCGGTCAGTGCAGGGGGGCGTGGCCATCACTGTGACGTCTTGTGTACAGATACAGAGCTGCTCTCTCCCGCATGCCACACTTGTGCATGAATCATCATCAGCTTCTTGGTTCTAGGCTGTTCACACTTTTTCATTGCAATTCGTGTTAGCTCGTCTTTCTTCAACCGTTATGTTATGGCTCCGCGAAAGTGTATTAATTCGCCAGACAGTTTCTGTTTCATCTGTGGTGAATATACAGTGTTGAAGCAACAGCAGAATATTACAGACTTTGTGAAAAAAGTATACTTTGCATACTTTGGACTAAAAATTGGAGATCAAGATAAAGTCTGGGCGCCTCATAAAGTGTGCAAATGGTGTGTTGAGGACCTCCGAAACTGGTTCAAGGGTAAGAAAAAATCTTTCCGTTATGGGATTCCTATGGTATGGCGAGAGCAAAAGAACCATAGTGACGACTGTTACTTTTGTTCATGCGATGTGAAAGGGTTTAATTCCAAATGGAAGCATTCAATTTCATACCCCAATCTTCACTCGGCAATTTGTCCCATCCCCCATAGCACAGATATACCAGTACCCAAGCCCCCTGCTACCTTGGAAGAGATACCTAGCTCCGATGAAGGTGAAGTCATACCTGAACCAGATGACGAATCAAGTTCTGACTTTGAAGATGATACAAGACCAAAATTGTTTTCTCAGGAGGAGATGAATGATTTGGTAAGAGACTTGAATCTTCCCAAAGATGCCACTGAGTTACTCAGATCAAGGCTGAAAAGCAGGAATTTATTGTTGCCAGGAGTGTCATCTTCATGGTTCAGACATCGTGAAAAGGAGTTTGTTCCTTACTTCACCAAGGAAGACAAGTTGGTTTATTGCATCGATGTTGAAGGTCTGATGGGTCAATTTAAAATCCAATATGATTCAGAGCAATGGCGTCTTTTTATAGATTCTTAAAAAAGAAGTCTCAAAGCAGTTTTACTCCACAACGGTTTTTACGCTTCCATACCTGTAGGTCATTCCATACACTTGAAGGAAACCTACGAAAACTTGGAATTGGTTCTTCGTAAACAAATATGAAGACCATGGTTGGCAAGTGTGTGGGGACTTGAAGGTCTTGTGCATGCTGCTTGGGCAACAAGCTGGGTATACCAAATATCCTTGTTTTCTGTGTCTATGGGACAGTCGAGACCGACAAAATCACTGGACCAAGAAGAGTTGGTAGCCGAGGGTGCTAACAGTCAGTGAAAAAAATGTCCTCCAAGAAACTTTGGTACCTTCCCATAAAGTTCTTCTACCACCTCTCCACATAAAATTGGGATTGATGAAGCAATTCATAAAATCACTTCCAAGAGATGGAGAATGCTTCAAATACTTGGTCACCAGGTTTCCAGGCCTGTAGGAGGCAAAATTGAAGAAAGGTGTGTTCGTCGGACCAGACATTAGAAGGCTTATAGTTGATCAAGAGTTTGTCAATACCATGACGGATCCTCAAAAAGAAGGGTGGATTGCATTTAAAGAAGTCGTACAGAAATTTTTAGGCAATAACAAAGATCCTCACTACAAAAAGATCGTCGGACGAATGCTGAAAGCATTTCAAGCTTTAGGTTGCCTTGACTACTTTCCTGAAAATTTGGGAGCTGTGAGTGAGGAACAAGGTGAATGATTCCACCAAGACATTAAAGAGATGGAAAGGAGATACCAGGGAAAATGGAGCATTACAATGATGGCAGACTACTGTTGGATGCTTTAGAGAGACATTCCATATGCTACTCACAAGCGTAAATGCACCAAGAGGAGCCTCACAAGGAAGAAGAATCAAGTTTAGTATGTGTGGTTGAGCTCATTTCAGTTCAAAAAAGGATTTTCATGAAAATATTGTAATAAAACTTTAATTTTATAAGTCTATTTCCATTTATTTTGAGGTATTGCCTTATTTAACATAGTTACCTAAATTGTCAGGAAACGTGATGTCCTATGACAAAATGGAGGTCATTTTCGGATTCAGCGCACCAAAAAACATAAAGATTACATGGAATAACCAAAACAGCTTTTGAAAAAAAATTGTTTGCAGACCCGTGTATCAATATCTCATCCTTCAGTTTCAGTTCACCTCTCCTTAACTATTCATGTGTCCATTCTTGATCGACAAAGGGTTCCTGGAGTAACTGTATTTGTGCATTTGCCACTTGTTTCCTGATATGCTGATCTAATTTTTGAAGAATTTCTTCTCTTGTTTTGCAAATTCTGTTGCTTCCTTTCCTGTATGTGCTTGTGGATTCTCACTCATTCCTTCTAGTCAATGGAATGCTTGTCAATGTTTGCTGATGGAGACGGATCCTGGATGTTTACTTTCATATTTCAGCACTTTTTTCATATTTGGATCAATGATGCTGTTAGGTAGGCCTGGAGACCTATGATAGCAGCTCTGTATGTATAAGCAATCTCTATGAGGCCTAGCCCTCCTTCCGCTCTAGGGATGTACAGTCTTAGCATAGGCTGATTCTTGTAAATTACCTCATGGGCATAGAGGAGCTTTCTTGTTTGCTCCCCCAGTTTTTCAGGATTTTTAAGAAGCCAGTCTGATTGATGGCTTGCATCTTATTCCATGATGTTAAAGCACTTTTCAATAATTATTTTAATCTTCTATAGTATTCTTTACTGATCATTCCTCTCAGGAACGTCTGCTTGAGTGTCATTCCTTCTTCTACTCTAAGATATTTATATACACCTTCCTGTTCAAGTTCCTTTATGTCACAGTCCTCAACCAGGGAGATGTTTTTTATTTTGCTCAATTTTCCTCTAAAAATAGTTTTGTTAGCACATTTTTCAAGGAGTCATCATGATCTCATCAGAATAGCTTTTCACTACGCGAAGTTGGTCACTGGAACTATAGAGCTTCATGTTGTCAACAAATAGCGAGTGGGATGCTACCTCTGGGGTTTTACCTTTAGGATTCAGGCTAAATCTGTTGACGATAGTACTCATTGGATTAAGCGCCATACAAAACAGAAGTGGAGATAAAGAATATCCCTGAAGTATTTCTCGCTGGGTCTTGATGTTAGGAATGATGTATTGACCATCTTCATACTTCAAAAAGAGTGTGGGTTTGCCATATTTTCAAGGTGAACTTAATGTACTCTATCAAACCAGAATGCTTTTTGTACATTTCAAGGCATTTATTATCCAAGAATGTGTGAAAGTATCAAAAGCTTTCTAATAATCAATCCATGCTATACTGAGATGTCTGCTTTTTTTAGCGCTGGCCGTGATGGCCTTATTTAACATTAACTGGTCTTTTGTTCCTTATGCTCCCCTCTTATTGCCCTTTTTCCCCATATTAATGATGTTATTGGACTTGATAGGATCATATAGTCTGTCAGAAGCTACCTCAGTGAACAGCGTATAGACTGTAGTTCGACAAGCTATGGTCTGTAATTGTTAGAAATGTTATTTGGGTCTCATTTTGGAAGGAAAATGTTCTTTCTATTATAAGCCATTGTGGTATTAAGTCTGGCTGCTTGATCAGTTGTTTCTTTTTCAGTTTGCCAGGCCTTTGTGAAGTGATGTTAACTATTTTAGCCAAAAGTTGGTCACTCCATCTGGACCAGAGTTCTTCCAGTTAGAGGCTCATTTTAGCCTGACCTCTTCCTCCCCACAGCTTCATTTAGTGCCAGACTCTTCTTACTTCCCACCTCCTTTACCCACTAACCTTATCCTCTCTCTGCTTCCTCTCATTCCTAGCTGCCACTTCTTCCTTCTCTGCCTGTGGCATCGTGTATCAGATAAGCCTAGGCTCCTGCCGTCCTTCTCTTACTAATCTATTATATTTTTTGAAGGTATGAATAAACAGGTGAGCCTATTGATACAGTATATCTAGATTTTCAGAAAGCCTTTGACAAGGTCCCTCATGAGAGACTCTTGGCCAAATTAAAAATCATTGGATAGAAGGCTGTGTACTATTGTGGATCAGAAACTGGTTAAAAGATAGAAAGCAAAGAGTAGGGCTAAATGGCCAATTTTCTCAATGGAGAAAGATGAATAGCGAAGTACCCCAAGGATCTGTGCTGGGCTTGTGACTTTTTATCATATTCATATATGACCTGGAAATAGGAATGAGTGAGGTGGTCATATTTGCAGATGACACAAAATTATTCAAATTTGTTAAAATGCAAGATGATTGTGAAAACTTACAAGAGGACCTTGATAAAATGAAAGAATTAACATCCAAATGGCAGATGGAATTTAATGTGGACAAGTTCAGAGTTATGCACCTAGGAAAGAACAACCCAAACTATGGTTCCACGATGCATGGTTCCACATTAGGAACCACCACCCAGGAAAGTGATTTAGGCGTCATTATGGGTAATTTATTTTATTTATTTATTTATTTAGTGTACACTTATATCCCGCTACTTCCAGCGATCAGCAGCGGTTTGCTATACATAACAGTATGGTTGTACAGGCCATGGATTAAAACATACATAATGATTCAGTACAGGACACAAACATTCAGATTACAGGTTTACACTTGATTGCAAGACATTGATTACACAAGTATGTACATATTTACAGGTTGTCGGAGTCTATAGGTGTTTGACGTGTAGTGCTCTTTCCTTGTGCATGGTGAAAGAGTTTATGTGGGATTGAAGTGTGTCTGGAAAAGATGCGTCTTTAGCTTTTTTCTGAATACCAACAGGTCACTGATTGAAACCCTCCACCCAGTGTGCTGTTGAAGCCAGGAAAGCAAATGGAAGTGCTAGAAATCATAAGGAAAGGAATGAATAAAACCAAGAATATTATAATGCCTCTGTATCGTTCCATCATATCATCCATGGTCATCATATCTTAAAAAGGATATAGTGGAATTAGAAAATATTCAGAGAAGAGCCATCAAAATGCTAAAGGGAATGGAAGGATACCCCTAACAAGAAAGGCTTAAAAGGTTAGGGCTCTTCAACTTGGAAAAGAGTTGGCTGAGGGGAGATATGATAGAGGTCTATAAATTAATGAATGGAGTAGAACAGGTAACTATAGATCAGTTGTTTACTCTGTCAAAAAATAGAAAGACTAGGAGACATGCAACAAAGCTACAATGTAAACCATTTAAGACTAATCAAAGAAAATATTTTTTCACTCAAAACATAATCAAACTGGAATTTGTTACTGGAGGATGCAGTAAAAGATGTTAGTGTAGCTGGGTTTAAAAAAGTTTTGGACAAGTTACTGGAAGAAATGTCTATAAACCATTATTAAAGAGGACCCGGGAAATCCACTGCTTGCCCTGGGACAAGCATTTTGGAACCTGTGTGTCTTTTTGAAAACCTGCCAGACACTTGTGACCTGGATTGGCCACTGTTGGAAACAGGATACTGGACTTGATGGACCTTAGTCTGACCCAATATGGCATTTCTTATGTTCTTATCCCTTGTGAGGTCTATGATGCAGGAGTGTGGTGGGGCGCCTACCGCACTCAAAAGCAAGGGGCACAGCTAGAAGAAGATCAAGCAGGAACACGTTAGCCTATCCTGTTTCAATAATTTAACTCATGGACTCACTCTAGAAAGACAGATCACTAGGGTGGAGTTTTTTAGACAAACCTTTAAACTCCTATCCTAGCCTAATGACTTAAATGAGAGCAGGAAATTAGAGAGAGCAAAGGAAAAGAAACCATCATGAAGGAGAAAAATGGCAGAAAAGTAAACAATGTAAATGCCTTAAATCAGGATATTCAATGGCACTTACATGGTTAGTGCCATTGGATATCTGCTTCTAACTCCACTACATGGCCTGATGCCTAGTGGTTGGGGCAAGTTACCTCAGGCCAAAGGTTAAAATCCTGCTAGAGGACAGCAACCTTGGGCTGGAAAGACTGGGGTTTCTAGTCCCACAAGTTCTCCTTGCGTTCTTGGGCAAGCCAATTAAACCTTTGTTGCCTCGGGTACAAAAACATAAATTGTGAGCCATTTGGTATATATGCCTAGATAAATACATGTTGAGGGCAAAGCAGAGGCAGAGACTGTCACTAAATGCATAGCAGCAATATTGCATGCTGCCCAGTTAGTGACCTGTGCTTAAAAGATAGGCACAGGAGCTAAGCATGCAGCATGCAATATTGCTGCTGCTGCTGCCCAATTAGCTACTGTGTGATCCCCAGATATTCAATGCTGGGGCTGTATATGACCCTGGCATTGAATATCTGGGGTTAAGGGTCGGTGGGCATGTCTATATGCTGTAGCAGCGCATAGCCTGCTCAAGTGAATATCAGGCCCATTGTGGTTAGTTTCCGATGTTATTGCACTTTGTTTTCTTCATTTTTGTTTCAGGGAAGTTTTGTTAATAGTATACGTTTGCTCAGTAATATATAGCATTGATTGATAGCATCCACTCTTTATCACTGGGTGAACTCTTCTCCGGTTGTGCACTCACTGATAAATAGTGCACACTACTGTTGAATAACACATGCTGTTAAGCAAGTATGTATTATGAACAGCATGGGAGAAAGCCTGAAAATTCAGCTTTTTTTCCCTATTATTTCATTCATAAAATGATATGAAATTACATATATAGCCCCCCTTTCTGGGTGGTCCAGGCAGTTGCTTTAAAACTACTTAGCACACCGATCCAAGGAGCTGTTTCCAGAGTTTCTATTCAAAGTTGTTAAAACCCACGAGGATTGTGGAAAATTGCAAAAGGACCTTCATAAATTGGAAGATTTGGCATCCAAATGGCAAATGAAATTTAATATGGACAAGTGCAAAGTTATGGTTGCATGATGCAAGGTTCCACATTAGGAACCACCCAGGAAAAAGATTTAGGCGTCATCGTGGATAACATGTTAAAACCCTCGGCCCAGTGTACAGCAGCGGCAAAGAGAGCAAATAGAATGCTAAGTATCATAAGGAAAGGAATGGAGAATAAAACTAAGGGTATTATAATGCCTCTGTATCGTTCCATGGTGCGACCACACCTTGAATATTGTGTGCAATTCTGGTCGCCGTATCTTAAAAAGAAAAGATGCAGAGAAGAGTCACCAAAATGGTAAAGGGGATGGAAGGATACCCCTATGAAGAGAGGCTAAAAAGGTTAGGGCTCTTCAACCTGGAAAAGAGACGACTGATGGGGAGATATGATAGAGGTCTATAAATTAATGAATGGAGTGGAACGGGTAAATGTAAATCGATTGTTTATGCCATCAAAATATACAAAGACTAGGAGACATGAAATGAAGCTACAGGGTAAACTATTTAAGACCAATAAGAGAAAATATTTTTTCACTCAACATGTAATCAAACTCTTGAATTTGTTAACTGAGGATGTAGTAAAAGCTGTTAGTGTAGCTGGGTTTAAAAAAGGTTTGGACAAGTTCCTGGAGGAAAGGTCCATAAACCATTATTAAAAGGGAACTGGGGAGTCCACTGTTTGCCCCAATAAAAGCATTGCAGAACCTGTGTCTTTTGGGGAAACTGCTAGGTACTTGTGACCTAGATTGGCCACTGTTGGAAACAGGATACTGGACTTGATGGACCTTGGTCTGATCCAGAATGGCATATCTTATGTTCTTATGTTCTGAGATATTGGATTTTAAGGTATCAGGGTTCAGACTTGTGAGAAGGATAGATACAAGGCAGCATCACTTTTAAGGATTTGGCTCTTGACACACTCATATTTACCCTTCTCAAAAATAGAGTCCAGACCAGATGTTTGCGTTTTGAGCCAAGGGTTTACTTAAAATTAAGGGTCACTAATAAACAACTTTAACAACTTATAGAATCAATAAACAAGAACTAAGTTGCAAGCACCTAGCCCCTTCTCCTATTAATCAAAAATAATTACACGCAGTTTATTTCTTCCTTTGCCACTCTTTGCACCCAGTTATGATTATTAACTGGCACGAATGCATCTGTAATACTCAATGTGGGTTTTCCTTTTTGGAAACCCTTCTTTTCTCTTTTCTAGTGCTTTGTCCCATGGTACCTTCATCTGTATGTGAGACAGACACAGTTTTCCAGTGCAGTGCTGGGGGCTGCACCTGGATCTGATGCCACAGGGTTTAGATAGTTATTTGCGTTCCTTCTCTTCCCAAGAGCTGACGGCTTCAGTGGATGCCAGGTCCCCAGAACTGTTCTGCACAGCTTCTCGCTCAGATGGTGTGTGGGGCTTGGTTGGTGTTGGATTCTGGAACCTCTTCACAGGCTGAGTTGCTTCTCTGGTAAGATCGTGGGATGCTGGTAGGGTTTGCACAGATATCAACCCTCTGCTCCTTCCCCCTTTGTATAGTTTCTGAGCCTGTTAGTGCTCCTTAGATAATTTGCTGTGGCAGGGTGCAAGTTATTTAAGGAGTGCAACAGGCTCAGAAAATATACAAAGGAGGAAGGAGAAGAGGGTTCATATCAGTGCATCTCTCTTCTCTTAAAGTGCTATGGCTGGGGCACAGGTCTTACTCTTACATGGTGCAGTGGCTGTGTGCCAAAGACAGAAAACGGCCTTTGGGTGTGGTTTTTATTCTCAGTGGGTTTTTCCTTTTGAAGGGAGTCTCCTCCCAACCTGAAATGACTAGCACACAGAACCTCTCCTGTTCTAGAAAGTTTGGATCTTCCTTTTCGCTTCTAGTAATGATTGGTAGGGACTCTGGGTGATGCATCTGTTTGCAGTGCACCAATCCAAGTAGTCTCTATACATGGAAAATATCATTAACATGTCCCATGCCATTTTAAATGAATACACAGTCCTAGGGATGACATCCCATATAGAGGCTTGAGCATACAATCTTACGGGAGGTGAGAGGCTTAGCTAACAGATAAAAACCAAAATGGAACTAATCAGAGCAATAATGCTGAAAGGCCAAAAATCTTCAGTAATTATAAACAATGTGTCCACGGCTGCATTCTCTTTCCTTACAGTAACATCTTTATTAGTGGAGTGCCCAGACAAAAAAAAAAGTGTTTCGCTTTAATTTTTTTCAAAATTTTCCCCTTTGAGTATTTTTTTCAGTTTGGTTCACTCATGTGTTTTAAAAGAACATGTTTTAATGTGTACTATGGAATTTTAACATTCACTGATCAACATGCATTATTTCATAGATTAGTACACTGTAAACAGAGTTAGTGCGCACTGCATTTTTTAAGTAAACTAATCAATTGAACGCACACAAACAAATACACATCTGTAATCATTATCTTAATCCCTGGAAATGTTCTAAGTTTTAGAGTGTGAGTGATAGCCAACCGCAATAGCACAGTTATTACCGAAGTGGCCATTTTATGTAACAGAAACACCGATTTGTAATGAAAATTACATACAGTATGATGTACTCAGTTACCGAGAGAGATAGTTGATATTATTTTGGTTAATGGAAAGCTCGGCTAATGGCCAAGTGAACTAAACTGTAAAGTGAGAGATGTGAAGGAGAAATTTGTCTAGGTTGGCTAGGTCAGAAAATGGATATTTAGGTCAATGTGTGACAACAACCCTAGTATTTTGTAGAAGACTCAGTAAATATAGACTCTTCTGAAATATAACTCCACCAAAGAAGCATGGGGTCAATTTTCGAAGAGAGCAATAGTCAAAATCCTTATTTGGATGGTCAGTGGTAGGCTATCTACATAAGGATGCCTTAAACAAGGTGCCCTATTATAAACTCATCCTCTTTATATATATATATATATATATATATATATATATATATATATATATATATATATATATATAAGGTTATTCAATTTTTTAAAATCCCCTTTTCCACATGTAAATGAGCCTATACACCTTACAAAGCTTTATAAAATTACTTTCTAAAAATTCTAATGTGCACTAAAAAAATTATCAAAAAGATTGAAACGAACTACAACAAGGCCTGAAAAATTGAAAAAAAAAGTCTGAAAATGAACCAAAAATAACACAATTGTTTTTTCATGACAGTCCCTAGAGATTTGTCTGTATCTTTTCTCTGGAGCATTGACTTGGTTCCTGGCTGCTCAGTGCACTTTGAAATAAAACCTGGTGTATTCTAAGCAGAGCAGAGTAACTTATTTATTCACCCACTGGGAATATTTAAAGAGGTTCGGATCATAGAAAACTGAGTAGGTGTTGCATACATTATACACAATGGAGAGAAAAGGTCTGGTAATCTTCAAGGGTCGTTCTAAAATATTTATGAGAAGATACAGAAAGTTACAAAAAGAAAAACAAACTCACTAGAAGGATACTTCACATCTCAATCTGAGAGAACAAGATATAGTACAATTCTATAGTAAAAAATGAGAAGTTTCTCCTCTTTAAGCTGGTAAAAGCTACCACAAAATAAATGACAGTCCTCTAATACTCAAGAATAGCTAGCTAAGGCTATGAGGCACGTAAACTAAACTGCACTAATGATAGACAGATTCTTTGATGCTTATCCCAGGGATAAGCAGTGGATTTTTCCAGGTCCACCTTAATAATGGACTTTTCCTCCAGGAACTTGTCCTTTTTTAAACCCAGCTACACTGCCAGAATTTACCATATCCTCTAGTGACAAATTTCAGAACTTAATTATGTAGTAACATTACAGACCGCACATTAGGTAATGTTAACGATTGTTAGGTAAGTAACGTTAGGTAACATTAACGCGTTAGGTAACGTTAACGTGGGGTATGTAACGTTAACGCACGTTAATGTTACCTAACGATCGTTAACGTTCCCGGCCGCGGTAAACACCACAGAGGGTGGAGAGACGGGAGAGAAGGGGTCAAAGGGTGGGGAGTGGGCGGGGAGAGGCTCCCTGCACACTAACACGCTGAACTGAAGGGCTGAATCCTACCGCGAATGAAAAACTGCGGTTAGATGCACATTTGCAGGAGAGAGAAACCATTTAAGTGTCAGCAATGTACAGCATAGGCAGGGAGCCCAAGAAACGTGATAGTAGTGCTCCATTACCAGCAACAGCATAGTGCCCAAGTATGAAAGGCCACTATGGCGATGGTGCAAATGGGGCATAGGGTTCTGCAGGCGGGACATGTAGCGGGGGCAGCTGGGGCACAGGGTGGACTAGGCGGGCACCTAGGTGGCACATAGGAACATAGAAACCGGAAATCAGAATGACAGCAGCTGACAAAGGCCAAACACAATCCACCTACATCTACCTGGTCCACCCGAGCTAACTGTCACCAGGGCACTGACCTAACATCCCCCCAGCCAACCCTCCCCCAAGCAGAAGGGACAGACTATTGGTAGGAGGTGATGGGGGGGATATGAGGATACTCATGTATGCCCCATGCCCCAGACCCCACTCCCTAGGTGACCACCTACCCACACAATGGATGGCCTGGGACTGCTCACTACCAGCACCAACAGCATATGGTCATGTAAGCATGGCAGGGTTGTGTGTGCCCGTGCTGGAGGGGGTAGTGGCACCTGCCTGCAATGGATCCAAGCCATGCCCTGTACCAGTACGTGGTGTGCAGTGCAACATCAAAGGTCTGGCTGAGGAAAAGTACAGGTAGCCCCAGGGACTACCATACACCTGTGGCAACAGTGTGGTGCAGTACACCCAGCCAGTGTGTTCAGAAGCAGAAGGTCACAGATTCAAGCCCCAGCTGTGGTTCCTGCAGAGCATGTCCATATGTTTTTACCATACAATACAGATACAACAGCAACATGTGCAAAGCCCAAAGCAGCGGCGAACAGGGGTACAAAGACCCACTCACACAGGCTCCACAATCCAAAGCTGCATGAAGAGTCAGGCTGTTGGTCCCAGCATTGAGCTGCAGTTATCACCAGAGCCCTACCACTACCTCCTGCACAGTTTAGCAATGTTGGCACTGTGATCAGGACCAGTGTTGCGGGCAGGATTGTCAACCACCCCTATCTTTGCACAATGCTGCAATAGGAGTGTGTTTGTGAGTATGTCTATCCATTGTTCTGTGGCTGCCCACCCCTCTCTAGGCCCAAAATGTCCCACTGTTACCAGCGTTAGCCTGAATATGTGCATTATGAGGAGAAAGGTGTTGTGTGTATGGCCCGGACAGGGCAGATTGTCCAGGATGCATCTGCACAGGGTGTGGGGCAATGGCTGGGACATTGTAGTGCCCAACCACCACCTGCATGGACAGGGTGGCCACAGCATGTCATGCTGGGAGGGCACTCACTCTAACCAAGCAGTGACCATGGCATGTCTAGGTTCCCACATATTGCTCTACACCATCTGCCTCCAGTGATACTTTTGTGTTCACAGTGCTAGGGCCCCAATCACTGAGATGTCTGCTTGGTGCACATAGTTGCTCTGTGAGCATGCACTATGGACTGGCTAGTGGACTATCTGCAGTTAGACTGTTCATGGTTGGGACACTTATAAGGTGCTGTCTGCTGGTGACTGGCAGACAGTGGTGTGAGGCAGTTGGGATTTTCCAGACCTAACCCCAACATTGCTGCTGGTCTGCCACTGCCCCAATCACAGGAATGGCTCTGGACCACCAACCCTGGAGGGCTGTCTCATACCAGCAGGATGGAGGTTTCTTTACTGGGGTTGGGGCACCTGTCCCTTACCTACAAAAGGGTGATGTGTGCCCTTTGGGTTATGTTGTGTTATACCACTTTGACCTTATAAAGGGACTGCTACACAAACCTCATGCAGGTCTAGAAACCCCTCTGCCCTGATAACAGGTGCCCATGTCAGCCAGATCCTAACACAGGGTACACACTAATCTGGGTGGTGTCTGGTCCGAAAGGGCCACATGTGACTACAGGATACAGATGGACACCAAATTACCTTCAGCTGTACTGCAAGGAACACCTGCCACACACTAGTAGTAATGGGGATGTACAGCATGACCTATCTCTAGCACCACATGTACTGCGGACCTAGTACTTTGCACCCATCTTATCCCTCAGGGTAAACAGAGAACCTGCACAGTGGCATGGTCTGTAGCTACACTGTGCCAGTATCACGATCACGCCCTGTCAGTTCGTCTTTCTAAGCTGAGGTACTGGAGAGGTGCAGATGCCATTTGCTGATCAGCTGTAAACAGCTATTCAGCATGTGCATTGCATCATGGGTACTGGTGGGATTACCCGATCCTGACACTCAGAGCAGACAGTTTGTGTGGTGACCTGCAGTCCTTCTGTACCCAGCCTGTCTTGCTCAAATAGTGTGAATGCCTGTAACAGTCATATTTTTGCAGATCTGTGTTGCCAGCCCATAATACATTCGCCACAATTGCCAACATTCCCTCAGTCTGTCCATCTGCGTCTGTCAGCTGTGTAGAGTCCTGTCTGCCTGTGCAGGCTGCCACCCCATGTCCTGCACTGCTACCCTTTCCTGCATTGTGCCTCATCGTGCTTGCCTTACCTGTGCCTGATCTGCATGGCACCACCACTCCTCTGTCCACCCATCATTGTAACTATCCTGCCACCTCCGCCTCCGCTGGGGGACATGTATTCCCATCGTCTGCCACCAACTGTCTTTCCAGTACTTTACATTACCAACACCCTGTGCTGTGGTACAGTTGCCCCCACCATGTTTGTCATCAGTACTGGCAGCAACATGGGATGCCCGCAGATATGGCGGGTCCAGTGGCTCCCAGCTCTCCCTCCTTCACTCACCTATTCATTGCCTTTCCTGAGTGTTCTATCTAGTGTTCGGGGCTACATCTGTCTCTGTTCCTCACAGGTCATGCATGTCATCTTGTGGCACCTTGCAGCCCTTAGGGAACACTAACCTAGGGCACCGTAACCTTGTTAGGCCACCTTAACCTATGGCTCCATAGCCCAGGGTGCCTTCTACAGTGCCTTGTCCAGGGGTGCCTAATACGGTGCTTAGTCTAAGGAGCCCTATAGGGCGCCTTATGAGGCACCTTACAAGGCACCTTACAAGGCGCCTTGTAATGTCCCTTATAAGGTGCCTTGTAACGCGCGTTAGTCTAAGGCGCCTTGTAACATGTGTTAGCTGATACGGCTTGCTGTAACAATGCACCGCCCATGCCTTTTTATGGGCATCTGTACCTTTACCGCAGAACCTAACGTGAGTGACATTACCGCAGTTTAGCAAACATACCCCTATGTGTTGTGTGAAAAAAATATTTTCTTCAATTTGTTTTAAATGGGTTTATTGTGCCCTCCCCCTAGTATTTATAGTTTTTGAAAGAATAAATAATCAATTTGTGTCTACCCATTCTGCTCCATTTGTTATGTTATAGACCTTTATCATATCTCCCTTCGGCCATCTCTTCACCAAGCTGAAAAGTCCTAACCTCTTTAGTCTTTCCTTATAAGAGTAACATTCCATCCCCTTTATCATTTTGATCACCCTTCTCTATACCTTTTCTAATTCTGCTATATCCATTTGAGAAGTCGTAACCAGAATTGCACATCACAGAGTGTGGTCACACCATGAGGTGATACAGAAGCAATACAATATTCTTTGTTTTATTCTCCGTTCCTTTTCTTATAATTCCTAGAATTCCATTTGCTTTCTTGGTTGCTGCTGCACACAGAGCAGAAGATTCAAACATATTTTCCATAATGACTCCTAGATCCTTTTCCTTGGTGGTGATTGCTAATGTGAAAGCTTGCATTGTGTAGCTATGGTTTGGGATCTTCTTCCCTAAGTGCATGACTTTGCACTTGTCCAAATTAAATTCTATGTGCCATTTGAACGTCTGGCCTCTCAGCTTCTCAAGGTCCTCTTGCAATTTTTCACAATCCTTTTGTGAGTTAACAACTTTGATTAATTTTGTGTCATCAGCAAATTTGATCACCTCATTCAATGTTTCCATTTCTAGGTCACTTATAAATATGTTAAAAAGGAGTGGGCTCAGTACAGATCCCTGAGTTGTTTCTCTGTTCACCTTTCTCCATTCAGAAAAAACACCATTTAGCCCTACTCTCTGTTTTGTAGCTTTTTACCAGTTTCTAATCTACAATAGGACATTGCCTCCTATTCCATGATGTTTTAATTTCTTCAAGAGTTTTCATGAGGGGCTTTGTCAAAGGCTTTCTGAAAATCCAGATTCACTATATCAAATGTAGTGGACAGGTCCTATTGAATCATGATTATTCACTTTCAGGCTCATTCCATCTGGGATATATACCCCCTCTGTATGTCTGGTTTGACCAAACGTACAGAGAGGGTCATGATTCTGATCCCATGGGGCATGTCTAACCCCGTGGGATCAGAATCGTGATCAGTCATGTATGTGCAGGCCGGTACTGCAATTCAGCCTGGACTGCAATACATGACAAGCCTGACTAACTCAGTCAGGACATTTAAATGGAGCCGCAGCGCCATGACATCAGGTTGCCATGGCACCGCGGCTCCATTTAAAAGCCATGATGCCAGCCGCTGGAAAAAAAGGTTTATTCCCCACAGCCTGACCTCTGATCTGGCATCGTAAGGCCAGGGTCGGGCTGCGGGGAATGTCCCCTGGCCCCCCTCCCTGCCCCATCCGTGCCCCAGGTACCAAAAACAAAAACGTCCAGGGAAGATAATCCACTTCAGAGGTGGAATAACTTCCCCCGAAGAATTCGCTGGTCCTGGACATACAGAGCCGACATTAGAATCGGCCCTATATGTGCAGGGCCGGCAACCACACAACACCCACCCAGACTCTGCCCCCAAGCCACCCCTTCACCGCCCCTGTCTAACTTCTCTGCATAACCGGCGGGGAGGTTAGACGCTGATCGGGGAAGGCACGAATAGTGGGGATGGACGTCCCTGCTATTCATGGCACAGAATCGGGCCCTTTATGCACTTTATAATAATTTCTACTATTGTACCATGTCAGACCCACTAGTCTGTAGTTTCCCAGATCATTCCTGGAAACCTTTTTTAAAAATTGGTGTAACATTGGCCACACTCTAAATTACTGATAGTAGGTCTTAAATTTCATTTATGTGTTACATAGTAACACAGAGGCCTATTCTAAGTTGGACGTCCCGACCTCTGTGCATCCAGCTGGAACCGAACACACAGAGGTAGACGGAATTCTTATCCTCGCAGGATCAGAATCCCATCTAAGCTTGTATCCGATTCTGATTGGCCTGCACGTACAGGCACCTGCCCAGCTAACTCATTCAAGGCTCCTGAACTGAGCTGCAGTACCATGGTATCTCGTTGCCACGGCACCATGGCTCCATTCAGGAGCTGCGATCTCTGGCAGCCAATGACTAAATTCATTCCCTGCAACCCAACCCCCAATCTGGCCTCCCAAGGCCAGGGTCAGGCTGCAGGAAATCTCCTGTGCCCCCTCCACCCTTTGATGTGCCCCGGGCCTGCCATCCCCTGCCATCTAGGGGAACATATTCCACCTCAAAGGTGGAGTACGTTCCCCATCTACTCTGCTGGCCTTGGACGTACAGGGACGACAACAGAATCGGCCCTGTACATCCAGGGCCGCAAGCCGCCCACTGCCCGCCCTGTCTCCACCTTTCCGCACCACCCCTTTCCCGCTCCTGTCTAGCTTCTGTGTACAAACTCCCTGTTCGTATGGGGAGCTTAGTCGGGGACGGGAAAGGGGGATGAGTAGCAGGGATGAACGTCCCAACAGGACATCCATACCCGCTATTTGTGCCTCAGAATAGACCGCATAGTGTATGATGGCAGATAAAGACCAGTATGGTCCATCTAGTCTGCCCATTAAGATAGCATGAGTGGTTGTACCTGCCACTCCATGCAGATCACCCACCCCCATGCCTTTGTTTAGGGTTGTACCTGCCGCTGCATTAACGTACCCCCTCTATTTGTTGAAGTATAAAAGATTTGTTTGTTTTATTTCATTCTTTTGCTATAAAGGGATCCACTTGCCTGTCCCATGTCATTTTGAATTCTGTAACTGTTTTTGCCCATACTACATCCATTGGGAGGGCATTCCAAGCATCCACCACCCAATGGGGGTGGTAGGGGCAAAAACAGCTCTTCAAAAATGCCATGGTTCAGACTTCCTGCACCATAATTGGCTCTCTGAATAGTGGAGTTGCAGAAGGCAGAAAGTTTGGCTTATCTCTCACAGCTCCACCAGAGAGCCATGTGATACAGGAAGCCTAAACCATGGAATTTCCAAGGAGCTGCAGCCAGAATTGGTAAGGGAAAAAGAGACTGAATATTGGGGTGAGGGGGATATGAAAGAGAGTGTGTGAAGCCTCGAGGAGCCAATTGTGGTGAAGGAAGCTGTTGAACTGTGGTGTCGGCTTATACATGCACAAATAAACATACGTATGGACAGAATTTTCATTTTGTAAAACCCTCAAAAACACCTAAAAAATAACTATATATTAAGGATAATCAGGAAGGAATTGATAATAAAGCCAAGGATATTATTGTGCCTCTGTACAAAGCTCTGGACCACTGCTCACCCCAAGAGGGCACAGAGAAAGATAACCAAATGATGGCAAGAGGATTAAGCCATCTCTAATAATAAGAAAATCATAATTTTTGGTGTGGGATGAAGGGGAGAAAAAGATGGCTCTCTGGATCACCTCCACAGAGTGTCTCCATCTGTGTGGCTTTACTTTTTCTTCTTTCTATTTTCCCTGTGCCACATACCTCCCACAAGCAGAAGGCAAAGCTGTTGGCAGCGCAGTCCAAGTTCAGTGAGCCGATGGACTTGTTTGTGAAGCCCATTGTTTGGGATAAAGCTCTGGATGGCCCATTGGATAAGGTGGGGTGGGCCTGATGTTTCACTGAGCCTGGAAATCCAAGTGCCTCTTGTCCAGTCAATGCAGAGGGTTATCTATTGTCTGTCAGTCAACCAATTTAGGATCCACTTCACCACCTGGTGACCGATCCCCAATCTATTTATTTATTTATTTAAAGTTTCTTATATACCGCGCTCTTTAGCATCAGCGCGGTTTACATGGAACAAAACAATTTCAGTACATTTGAAAACAAGTATGAGTTACAGATAACATGGCAATAAACTTGGGTAACAAGGGTAACTATCTACAATAACGATTGAACTATTTACATACAATCAACTAGCAGCGAGATTTTAGTGAACAGAGTAATTACAACAAAACTTTTAGTTCTAGAAGCTATGTCTTATGGAGTGGTTATGCCTATGAATCTGTGTTATGACATATTAGATAGCATTACGGTGGCTGGAAGTACTCAGTGAATAGGTAGTGCTTGATAGCCTTCCTGAACAGCTTCATGTCTCATATTGCTCTGATTTCTGGATGAAGTTTATTCCAGCATCTAGGCGCATAAGATTTAAATGCTCTGTTAATTGTTGATTGGGACCAATTTGTGGATTCACTGGGAATGACTAGAGTATTTTCAGCGAGTGGTCTCCTGGATCTTGTCTTGGGAGTTAGACTGATGAGGTCTGAAGTCGTTGCTGGTGATAAATTATTTAAGACCTTGAATGTGATGAGGAGAGCTTTATAGCTAATTCTACATTCTATAGGGAGCCAGTGAAGGTCCCTAAGGATTGGCGTGATATGGTCTCTCTTTGATGCTCCAACTAGGATACGGGCCGCAGCATTCATTGCTAGTTGCAGAGGGTTAATGGTGTTCTTTGGAAGACCATGTAATACAATATTCGCATAGTCAAAGTGTGGAGTGACTATTGCTTGGAATATTGAGCGGAAGTCGTTGTATTCTAGCATGGGTCTTAGGTGGCGTAATGTTTTTATCTTGAAGTAGATAGTTTTTACCGTGCTTTTTATGTGAGAGGTAAAATCCAGTCGTTGATCAAGGATCACACCTAGGTAACGGATTGTATTCTTGATTGGGAGCTCAGCGTCCCGTACCTTGAGGAATGCAGGGGGTGAGAAGAGCTTGTTTCTTGTGACCATTAAAACTTCAGTCTTTTTGAAGTTGATTCGCATGTTTTGATCTAAAAGCCAATCTACTATTGCATTGAAACAGTTGGTTAAGTTGGTGTAATTTGGACTCGTTATATCAATCGGGGTGAAAATAAGCACGTCGTCAGCGTAAATGAGGCAGGAAACATTAAATGATTTGGTGATTTGGCAAATTGGCTGCATATATATATTGAAGAGGAGCGCCGATAGAGAGGAGCCTTGTGGAACCCCTTGCGTTTGGAGGAATGGTTCTGATGTTTTGGAGTCGATGCGAACATGTTGCCAACGATCTTCGAGGTATGATTTACACCAGTTCCATGCTAGGCCTTGTATGCCCTTTTCGTAGAGTCGCGATAGTAGAATCTTATGGTCTACTGAATCAAATGCAGCGGATATATCGAGGAAGATCATTGCGACTCCAGATCTTATGTTATTGATCCCACAGATGAACGAATTGATTAATGAGTTCATGAGAGTCTCGACTCCATGCATTTCCCTAAATCCATGTTGGCACGGATCTAGAGGGGAAGATGTGTCAATATATTGCTGAATTTGACGTTGTGTCTCTTTCTCAAGAATTTTGGCAAGAAGCGGGATGCTGGAGATTGGGCGGTATGATTCTTCCTTCTTAGGGTCGATCTGGTTGTTCTTTAATATGGGACGTATTGAAGTCTGCTTGAGAGCAACTGGGAAAGTTCCAGTGGAGTAAGAGAGGTTTGCAATTTTAGCTATATATGGACTGAGCTCCGAGCGCATTGATTTGATCCAGTGTGCTGGGCATGGGTCGTTGGCTGCGGTAGTGGTATTCAAGGTGGCAATTAGTTCTTTGATGGTTTTGGATGATGGAGGTGAGATACTGAGGAGTGGTGCTTGAGACTGCTTGAATTGAGGGGATGCTTGTGATGAATCCAAAATTGTTCTGGTTAATTTGGATTGGATGTAATTCGCATACTGTTGGGGATGGATATATTCTTGCTGCTGCGGTGAAGGCAGTTTATTTATAAGCCTCCTGCCAGGAACAGTATCAAGAGCTTTGCTGATATCCAAGTATTATTTTATTTATTTATTTATTTACATTCTCTTATATACCGCACTATTCTGCATCAGTGCGGTTTACATTGAACAAACTGAAAAGTAGATCAGATACATCACATGCCCTTGAAAAGCACTCAATCAGAGTGGTTTGTCACCATCTTCCTTTGGTAAAACTATGTTGCCTCGGATATTATAATCCATAGGCTTCCAGAAAGTTCACTATTCTTTCAGTAGCTTCTATGTTACTTTTTCCACTATTGAGGTAAAGCTTACTGGCCTGTAGTTTGCCACCTCTTCTCTGTTTCCATTTTCTGAACCACGTAAGCTCTTCACAAATCCCACGGAACCTCCCCATCTCAAGGGAACTACTAAACACATCCTTTAAAGGTCACATCAGAATCTCTCTGAGCTCTCTCAGTATCTTGGGATGTGGTGTATCTGGACCCATAACTTTGTCCACGTTTAGCTTTGCAGGCTGTTCATGAGCACTTTCTTCTATGAATATTGTAGTATCTACTGGTTTTCCTTTAGTACCTTTGTCAATCACGTGTAGTCCTTCTCCAGGATTTTCTTTCATTCTAATTCTAATTCTAACATGTGCTTTTATACCGCTACAATTCCAAACTATGTGGTTCAGTGTAGTTTACAGCAAGAAAAAAATCACAACAGAATAAAAAATCTAAATCAAGGATTAAGAATCAAAAAGCCACGTCTTCAAATTCTTTGGAATACAGAACAAGAGTATTTGTTTAGCATTTCCACTTGTTCCTTGTCACTATCCACAAATCAGTCCTCAGCACCTTTGAGTCTTGCATTTCCACCCCTGGTCTTCCTCCCCTCACCAATAAACCTGAAAGTCTTGTCACCTCACTTCACATCTTTAACCATTTTTTCTTCTGCATGTCCTTTTGCAATCCTGATTTCTCTCTTTCCTCTTTCAGCTTTATCCAATATTCCTTTCTATGGTCCTCTTTTTGTGATCTTCTAAAAATTGTGAATGCTGCCTTATTTGCCTTCATTTTTGCAGCTATGTCTTTGGAGAACCATATAGGGGATTTTTTTTCCCTATTGCTTTTATTTACTTTCCGTACAAAATATTCATTGCCCTTTTTATAACACAGTTAGTGCCGCTTCATATCCCCGATTATCTCCCCTATACACCCCGATGCTTGCACTGCTACCCCATTAGCGACCTCTGGATAAAACTAGGCAAAACAAAAGCTAGCTTAGTTTTACCTGTTGGAGCTAAGCAGAAAGCGGTACAATATCACCGCTACTTGGTTATCTTCTGTGGCTCTGGGGCATGCGCAGCAATTCAAGATATTCAATGCCAGGGCCACATATGACCTTGGCATTGAATATCTGGAATTAGAGGTCAGTAGGGAAGGCTTGCGCTGTAGTGGCACATAGCCGGCTCAATTCAGTATCGAGCCCTTAGAATTTAGCCTACTGAATTTCTATTTCTATCCTGATAGCTGCTCCTTGAGGCACTATTCCATTTTACTGAAGTCTGAATTTTTATAATCTAGGACTTTGAATTTGCAGTGATTGGACTTTGCCTTCACTTTTATCCGAAACCTCATAATGTGGCGATCACTGCTGCTCAAATGGGTACTCACGCAGACATTAGACACACTATCTCCATTGGTGAGTACTCAGGGCTGGCCCAAGAGTTTCTGCCACTTTAGGAAGGCCCAACAAGCTGCCCTCCCATGCTACCCAGCCCGCCATGCTGCTGCTGCTGCCACGCCACCCCCAGTATCCAGACTCTCATGTAGGGGAGGTGGGTGGCATGGCTATCCCTTCTTCAAAGCGGCGGCTCTGTAGGTCTTAAAGCACATGCACACACTCACAGACTGATGCTCCTGCCCCCTCTAATGCAACTTCCTGTTGGAGGGGACAGGCGTGGCAGGCCATGACTGCATGCATGCATGTGGGTGTTTTAAGGCCTGCTGCAGCAATGGAGTGATAGCTGAGTCCCACTTTGAAGACACGGGATCGCTGTGCCACCTACCAGGGTCTGCCACCCTAGGTGACCATCTGGTTTTCCTAGTGGGATGGGTTGGTTCCGCGAATACTAGGTCCAGCCCTTCCATGGTGAGCTCCATCACTATTTGTCTGTGCAAAGCCTCTTTTAAGGCAGCCACAATCTTTCTACTTTTTTCAGATTTGTAGATGGGATACACCAGTCCACATCTGGTTGATTAAAGTCACCTAGTATCATCACCTCTCCCTTCATTACCACTTTTGCAATATTGTTGATCAATACACTTTCATACAGTACCTCGTAGCCTCCAGTTCCTGCACACCAACTGCCTTGACCTCCCCTCTCCTGCTCGTGCCCACCTGGAGCAAACCTGGCATTCCGCCTTCTTTTTTTCTAGCCCCATCACTGTGGAATTCCCTTCCTCCCCTAATCCATCAAGAAGAATAATTTCTCAAATTCAAGTCTGAACTGAAAACCTACCTCTTCTGTACTGCCTATGACCTCCCTTTCCATGACCCCGCTGTTTCCTCCTCTCCTTTCACTTAGGCTCTTTTCTCTTTAGTCCTGTATGGGTGTGCACTTTCCTGTCTAGCATTGTAGTTCCTTTTCCATTTCTGGCTTTTCTTATATTATTGTTATTGTAAATCACTCAGATGGCTCCTGCTAGGCCATCTATCAAATGTTTTAATAAAGATAAAGAAGACTCTGTCCTTTTCTTCTTTTGAGATGGATGTCTGTAGACTACACAGGTGTAAATGGTAGTGTCATCTCCTCTTTTCAAAATGATCCACAGTGCTTCTTCTTTTCCCCACATCATCTGCATTTCAACTGCTTTAATATTGTTTTTGATATTAAAGGCTACTCTTCCTTCTCTTCTGTCCTCCCTGTCACCCCTAAATAGAGCATACCAGGTATAATCATATTCCATTTATGAGACTCATTGAACTATGTTTCAGTAATGGCCACAAAGTCCAAGGGGCTTGTTTACAAAGCTGCGGTAGCGGTTCGCGATCGTTATCGGAGCCGCAACCCCATTGATAGTAGACAAAGTGATGGGACCGTATGGGATACACCCTAGAATACTGAGAAAACTTGGGGACGTTCTGGCGACTCCACTGACTGACCATTTCAATACCTCGTTGGAGTCGGGAGTGGTGCCTAAGGACTGGAGAGAGGCTCATGTGGTGCCTTTACACAAAAGCGTAAGTAAGAATATGGTTGAAAACTACAGGCCAGTTAGTTTAACTTCGGTGGTGAGTAAATTGGAAACGCTGCTGAAAGAGAAAATAGTGAGGTTTCTGGAGTCCAGTGGATTACAGGATCCGAGGCAGCATGGATTCACCAGAGGCAGGTTTTGTCAGAGAAATCTGATTGATTTCTTTGACTGGGTGACCAGGGAGTTGGACCGAGGGAGAGCCCTAGATGTGGTGTATTTAGATTTCAGTAAAGCCTTTGACATTGTTCCTCACGGGCGAATTATAAACAAACTGAGCACCCTAGGGATGGACCCTAAAGTTACTGCTTGGGTTAGAAATTGGTTGGGTGAGAGGCGACAAAGAATGCAGGTAAATGGAGCTCACTCTGAGGAGAAGGATGTTACCAGTGGTGTGCCCCAGGGATCTGTCCTTGGTACGATTCTTTTTAACATATTTGTTAGTGATATAGCGGAAGGGCTGTCGGGTAAGGTTTGCCTCTTTGCGGATGATACCAAAATCTGCAAGAGAGTAGTCACCCAGGAAAATAAGAACATAATATATGCCATACTGGGTCAGACCAAGATCCATCAAGCCCAGTATTCTGTTTCCAACAGTGGACAATCTAGGTCATACATACCTAGCAGTTTTCCCAAAAGACACAGGTTCCACAATGCTTGTACTGGGTCAAACATTGATATCCTGAGTCCCTTCTTAATAATGGCGTATGGACCTTTCCTCCAGGAACTTGTACAAACCTTTTTTAAACCCTGCTACACTAACAGCCTTTACTACATCCTCCGGTAACAAATTCCAGAATTTGATTACACGTTGAGTGAACAAATATTTTCATTTATTAGTCTTAAATAGTTTACCCTGTAGCTTCATTGCATGTCCCCTAGTCTTTCTATATTCTGATAACGTAAACAGTCTACATTTACCCTTTCCACTCCGTTCATTAATTTATAGACTTCTATCATATCTCCCCTCAGCCGTCTCTTTTCCAGGTTAAAGAGCCCTAACCTTTTTAGCCTTTCTTCATAGGGGTATCGTTCCATCCCCTTTACCATTTTGGTGGCTCTTCTCTGAACCTTTTCTAATAACGCTATATCCTTTTTTAGATACGGTGACCAGAATTGCACACAATATTCAAGGTGCGGTCTCACCATGGAACGATATAGAGGCATTATAATATCTTTTGTTTTATTTTCCATTCCTTTCCTTATCATACCTAGCATTCTACTTGCTCGCTTGGCCGCCGCTGCACACTGGGCTGAGGGTTTTAACATGTTATCCACAATGACGCCTAAATCTTTTTCCTGGGTGGTGGTTCCTAATGTGGAACCTTGCATCGTGTGACCATAGTTTGGCTTGTTCTTCCCTAGGTGTCTAACTTTGCACAAGTCCACATTGAGGGGTATGTTTACTAAACGGCGCACAAGTGCGTGGCGCTCAATAGCGTGCGCTAAGGTACCTTAGCGCACGCTAATGATTCCTTTTTGTGCCCTGCACACTTGCGCGCCGCACTAACGGGCCCGCTCATGTGCGCGGCGCGCTACTGTGCGATAGAGGCGTGGAAAGGCTCCAGGAGGGCGGAGGAAGGCTCCCCAGGGTCGGAGGGAAGGGGTCGATGGGTGGAGAGTGGGAGGGGAGAGGCTCCCCACACAGGAGCGGGGCTGAAATTCAGGTAAAAAAATACCGCGATTGAAAACCTCGCGGTAGAACCGATTTAAAGGGAAGAGAAACCATTTATGTCAGCAATGTACAGCAAAAACAGGGAAACCCACAAAAAGTGAGCAGTGTGATACATGTGCACGGAACAAAAGGGCAAATAAACAGTAAAAATGACCCCAACAAAATATAAAAAAATTATAATCAAGCTGGGCAATAGTGATAGTAATGGGGAACATCAAAAAACACTCCCAAAAAAGCCCCAAAAAATAAATATGAATTTTAGAAGGGTCTACACTCCGTCCCCATACAAGGTGAATGATCTCACAGTGAAATAGCACTGATCAGGGTTTCCCTCTCCATTGGAAAGGTTACCTATGGCATGCACATTTCCATAACAGCAGGGCAGGCAGGTCGGAATGGGCAATTGGACAGATGCTGGGAAAGGGGATACAGAGGGCTGCAGGCGGCACATGCTGTGGTGCAGCTGGGGCACAGTGCGGACTAGGCAGATGCCTAGATGGCACCTAGGAATGCTGAAACTGAACAGCAGAGAGACAGCAACTGATGAGTGCCCAACATGGGTACGAGAGTGTTTAGTACAGTGTCACAGGGGATAGTACCCAGCAGGTACCCCCAAGGGCACGGAACATTGGCAGGCGGTGATTGGGGGACGTGCGGACAGATATGCAGGCACCCCTACCCCAGAACCTGCACCATAGGCAGCCACCTACCCGCACACAGGATGGCCTGAGACTGCGTACCACCAGCACCACCAGCAGAAGGGCATGTCAGCATGGTGCCACATGGTGGCACAGGTGTAGGTTTCCCTGGGGTACTGGAGGTGGAGGGGGGCAGTGGCAGCTGCCCAGAGCAGACCATGGCCTAGCCCTGTGTAGGTGGGTGAAATGCACTGCAACAGACAGGCCCTGCCGGACAAACAGTCATGGTATCATCAGGGAATGCACTGTCTCTGTGGCAACACGGTGGTGCAGTGCACACAAGCAGTGTGTTTGGAGACAGAAGGTCACAGATTCAAGCACCAGCTGGGGCTCATGTCAATCCAGTCCCCATATTTTACCCACAACTATATCGTGATAGTAAAAATGAACCTTTATTGCAGAGAACATAAGCATTGCTCAAACACCTCTATTTTACCCTACAGAGCACAGACACCAGAAACATGCACATTACCTAGAGCAGATTCCCCCAAATGCAGTCCTGGAGGGCCACAAATCCTTCAGGGTTTATGCTGTCTCCAATCTAAGGATGGAGCGGTACTGCTGGTGGAGGTGGCAGCAGCTGGTGGCCACAGCAGACCATGGCCTAGCCCTGTCCAGGTGGGTGCCGTGCACTGCAACAAACAGTCCCTGTCGGATGTACAGTCATGGACTCCCCAGGGAATGCAGCATATCTGTGGCAACACGGTGGTGCAGTGCACACAGACAGTATATGCAAGAACAGAAGGTCACAGGTTCAAAGCCCAGCTGGGGCTCCTGCCAATCCAGTCCACATATTTTTCCCACAACTAAACCGTGATAGTAAGGACAAACCTTTATTGCTGAGAACATACGCATGGCTAATATGTCTATATTTTACCCCACCGAGCACAGACACCATAAACAGGCACATTACCTAGAGCAGAGTCTCCCAAATGCAGTCCTGGAGGGCCCCACACCATTCAGGTTCCATGCTGCCTCTAATAAAGATGCCTGTGCTGCATATCTATGCACCACCCCCATGGTATGCAGATGTATCTCATGCATATTCATGAGGGACAGCATGAAAACCCGAACAGTGTTTGGCACACCAGGACTGGAGTTGGGAACCTCTGCCGTAAAGCTGCAGCCAACAGGGGCAGACACACCCACACCCACAGGCCCCATTGGCCAATGCCTCCTGGAGAGGCAGGACATTGGGCCCTGCGTGCATCTCCCAATACTAGCACTTGCATACCTTAGCAATGCCACCCTACACCTTGGTATACGGTACATAGCTATCAAACCTTTCCTATGATTACTGGCAGATAGCAAGTCCTACGTTAAGCACAGTTTGCTCATTGAGCTCCATCATAACAATCTTTCTGATGTCTGCGGTGTGTGCTTCAGGTCTGGTCTCTGACAGTGTTTACCACCCTGGGGAGTGACCCCCAACAGTATTGCATACCATATCCATGCCTGTACTGTGCCCAGGACTGGTGTGGTGGGCAGGGCTGCTAAACTCCTCTATAGTAGCACAATGCTGGCATAGGTGTGGGAGTGTGTGTCTGTCTATACCAGGGGTGGGCACCTCCAGTCCTGGAGGGACGCAGAACAGTCAGGTTTTCGGGATATCCCTAATGAACATGCATGAGATATATATGCATTAGAGATATCCTGCCAACCTGACTGGTTGTGGCCCTCCAGGGATGGATTTGGAGACCCCTGCCTTACACCTCTGTCATTTAAGATCGTTAGTGGGCAAGGTACAGATGTCCTAGACATCGAAAGGGTATATAGAATGTGTCACATTCCTCCTCGATTCTCACCACCACCAAAAAGTTGTCTAATAGACAATTTTTTGGTGGTGGTGAGAAGTGAGGAGGACTGTGACAAATTCTATCTAACCTTTTTGATGTCTTGGACATCTGCACCTTGTCCACTCACAATCTTAAATGACAGAGGTGTAAGGCAGGGGTCTCCAGATCCAGCCCTGGAGGGCCACAAACCAGTCAGGTTGGCAGGATATCTCTAATGCATATATATCTCATGCATATTCATTAGAAATATCCCGAAAACCTGACTGGTCTGCGGCCCTCCAGGACCAGGTTTGCCCACCACTGGTCTATACAGTGTGTGGTGGCTGCAAACACCTTCCACAGCCCACACTGCCAGTACTGTTGCCAGTATTGGCCTGCCAATGTGCATAATGAGGAGCAAGGTACCATGGGTATAGCCCAGACAGGGTGGCCTGGCCAGGATGCATCTGCACAGGGCATAGGGCACTGGCTGGGACATTTTAGTGCCCGGCCACCACCTACACAGACAGGGTGACCTCAGTATGTCCTGCTTGGAGATCACTCTCACCTTGACTGTACAGTGACGACAGCATGGCTAGGCACCCCCATAGTACTGTCTAGTATTTTTGTCATGTGATATTTATGGGTTTCATTTTGGGGCCCAGTCACTGATTTATTTGCTTGTTGTGTATGCTGACATCCCAAGTTTGGGTGCATGCATTTCCACCAGGAACATGCACTATGAACTAGCTAGCATGCTGTTTGCAGCTGGTATGTGTCTTGATGGAGTGCATTGGCTGAAGGCTTGCTGCAGGAGAATATCAGATAGTGGTGGGGTGCAGCTGAGCATATCCAGGCCTAATGTCTGTCTGCTCTTGTGTTATGGATGTGTACAGGGCTGCATTGACTGCCCTGTAGTGTGTCTGTTCCCCAGCAGGACTGGGGTTGATGGTCCCCTCTACTGCCACCATTGCAGGGAGGTAGAATGTGGATCTGTTGATGGGAGACCCTGTTTGCCACCCTCAGCCCTGGAGGAGGAGGAGGAAGGTGAAGGTGGTGGGGTGGCACATAATCCTCCTAGTGGTCCTTGGGGGGCTACACCTGACTGAGACAGACAGATATATCCAAGATGTTTCTGCAGAAATCACTTATCTCACACATTAACACTGCTTTGGACCTCCAGCATGGCCTATTTCTGCCATGGAAGGTGCTGTGGACCTGGTGCTGGGCGCCTCACCGCACCCTCAGGGTGAGCACAGTACCCGCACAATGTGATGTTGTGTAGCTACTCTGTGCTAGTAAAACACACGGTCAGTACCCCCTACCAGGCCGAGGTGCTGTGGGGGTGCACATGGTCAGTTCCCCCTACCAGGCCGAGGTGCTGTGGGGTGCATACCCCATCTTGTGTTTATCTGTGGACAGCTGATTTGCATGTGCAGTGCATCATGGGTACGGGTGTGCTAACCCTATCCTGGTGACCACAGCAAACTGTCTGTGTGGTGACATGCACTCCCTCTGCAGCCAGCTAGGGGTTTGCTAGCAGCTATAGAGCTGTAGCACAATGGTTACTTCATTCTCTGTGGAGCCAGATATTGTGGGTTTAAACCCACAGTGGTGTTTTTTGATAGGACTGCCCAACGCATTATCTATTTTTAATGTACATTATTGCTGCCAGCAAAAACACCCTCATCGTACTGTACCCATAAGGTGCCTCAGAGGGCGCTTTATAGGGCGCCCTATAGGTCACCTTATGGTTACCGTCCATATAAGGTGCACTATATGTTATCCTGTGGAGCAACTTATAGGGTGCCCTATAGGGGACATTTTAGGGTGCCATGGCGGACAGTGCACTTTATAATGTGCCCTATGGAGTGCCTTATAGGGTGCCTTATGCTGCACCTTCAGTTACGGTACGTGAGGGCGTGTTTGCTGGCAGCAATTAATAAAATACAAATAAAGTGCTGCAGGAAACAATACGTACATTGCAAAGCTGATGCCTCAGCCAGCCTTACGTATTAGGCACACAGGGGAGCAAAGTCATGACCCCTGTATCAGCAATCAGTGCCTTAACCATTGTGCTACACTGCTGTTCCTCCTTGCATGTCAGCGCACCTACTTAGGATTTCCATGCGTTTAAATGCACAGTGCTGCCATCAAACACAGTGCTCTGACCTTGCTGTGCCTCATAGGGCACCCTATATGGCGCACTATAGGCCACCCTTTCAGCAACATTGTAGGGTGCCGTGGCGGACAGTGCACTTTAAAATGTGCCCTCTGGGGTACCCTATGAGGCGCCTTATGCAGCACCTTATGTTACAATACTTTGAGGATGTGTTTGCTGGCAGCACTAATTAAAATAAAAATAAAATGCCCCCTACAGCAATATTACTTATAACAGGTAATGCCTCAGCCAGCCTTCTTCATTAGACACAGTGGGGGATTGAACCCATCACTCCTGCATCATTGGTCAGTGTCATAACCATTGTGCTCCACTGCTGCTCCTCTTTGCATGTCAGCGCACCTACTTATGCTTTTTATTCCTTAAACTGCACAGTGCTGCCATCAAAAACAGTGTTGTGACCTTGCGCTACCTCATACGGCACCCTATAAAGTGCCCTATAAGCAACATTCTAGGGTGCATTGGCGGACAGTGCACTTTAAAATGTGCCTTATGGGGCGCCTTATGTTAACACGCTTTGAGAGTGCTTTTGCTAGTAGTAGTAATTAAAATAAAAATAAAATGCCTCCTAAAACAATCTTCTCCATAACAGGCAATGCCTCAGCTAGCCTTCTTCATTGGGCACAGGGGGGGATTGAACCCATGATCCCTGCACCATTGGTCAGTGTCTTAACCATTGTACTGTGGCTCTGCTCCTGTGCTTGTGCATCAGCGCGCCACTTCTCCTTCCCGCGCAACTTTCTCATGCGCTAATGTGCAGGGCGCACTTGAGCGCCGCGCACATTAGCGCATGATTAATCCTGGTTTTGCTTTTTTTCAGCCTGAAACGCCCACTTAAATTTCATCTGCCATTTTGATGCTCAGTCTTCCAATTTATCATGATCCTCTTGCAATTTTTCACAATCCTCTTGGGTTTTAACAACTTAAAATAGTTTTGTGTCATCTGTAAATTTGATAACCTCACTCGTTATTCCCTTTTCCAGGTCATTTATGAATATGTCAAAAAGCAGCACCCAGGCGGAGCTAGCCACTGAACAGAATGGACGCCTGAATTTTTGCTCCCGTTGCTGCCCAAGAATCCTGAACATATCCCGGTATTAAATTGAAGTTTGTACCCCCTACCTACATCAATAACACCAAAATATAGCTGGATGGCATCCCTGAAGCCTGCCCGGCTGGAATTTCCACAGGGATCCGGCTCAGCAGCGAAACGATCCAAACCCGAAGTGGGTTCCCCGCAGAAAATGACCGCGGGAGAGAAGGAGGGAGTGACTGCCGGTGGCCTACGTGAAGTGCTACAGGAATTGAAATGCGTTAAAGAAATGATCGCAGCCAATTCTAGTTCACTGAACATGATTCAAGAAGACTTACTGGAGGTAAAAGAGAAACTCCTCACCATCACCACTCGACTTAGTGCAGTTGAATTACAAACCCAGAAGCATGGCGTTGCATTAGAACAGCTGGGCCCTTTGGTCAAACGAGTCCGGCACATAGAAAGTCAGATTGAAGATCAAAACAACCATGCCCGTAGAAATAATATCCGCCTTGTTGGAGTCCCTGAAGGCGCTGAAGGCACCGATCCGATTGGATTTCTGGAAAAAACCATACCGGAGATGCTGCAGCTTGTCTTTGCAAGGCCTTTTGAACTAGAACGGGCCCATCGAATCCCAACACACAAAGCTGAAAACACACGATACCCGCGCCCACTCATAATGAAGGTACTGAGATACCCACAGGTCCTACAGATCTTTCAAGCTGCACGGAAAGCCGGATCACTGCAAATCCAAGGACACAAAGTGGCACTCTATCCAGATTTGAGCAAGCAAACGGTAGATCGGAGAAAAGCGTTGCTGGCCTGTAGACCCGTGCTACAAAGTGCACAGGCAAGATACGGGCTATACTACCCAGGAACCATGCGGGTCACGCTGCATAATGAAACGAGGAATTTTGTTGAAGCTGAAAAACTGAAAACTTTCCTACAAGAAAAATGCGGTATGGAAACCTGAGGTCAATATTCTGATCTCTCACGCAGTGTAGAGAACTCAGCATATACTCAGGGGGTGCGGCCGTGCGTTCTCACAAATTTTAGAACGCCTTAAGCCTTGTTAAACACCTCATTGACTGTATTTCTGTTGTTCTAAATAGTTTTAATTAACCAGATATTTCTGCTTGAAATGTAGGGGTGGCAACGGGAGGTCGGGGTTGGTTACTGTTTCAGTGGATTGTGTTCACCTTAGCGATACAATGTTTGCCAGTTATGCAGTTATTTGTGTCAGTCCAGTCCAGTGCAAAACCCTCCACATACACGCAAAATGCAAGTACGCGGCAGACCTATCCATAGGATAGCTTTCACCTATAAGACAGCTTATTCCAACATTGATGTCTAGTGATCTCCTAATGCTTTCGTTAAATGTAAAAGGTATTACTGGCCCTGTCAAGCGAAAGAAGATTTTAGCGTACTGCCAACAAAAAAAAGCAGATATTGCCCTCTTACAAGAGACACATTTAACAGATACTGAATCGCAGAAAGTAACCTCTAAATATTTCCTGGTGGCGGCCTCGGCCTCTGCCACTCAACGCAAAGGGGGGGTAATAATATTAGTGCGCAAATTCCTGCAATCCGCCATTACCGGCACACAGATTGATCCGCTAGGTCGATGGGCCAGAGTGACGATGAAAATAAATCAACAGCTTTACACATTCTTCAATATTTACGCACCCAACCTCGATGACCCTAACTTTTTCAAACTGATAGCTAAAGAAGTTACAGCCGCAGCTCACACCAATATCATCTTAGGGGGCGATTTTGATGTCATCTTGGATCCACTGTTAGATCGCACGCCCTATCGGGCTGTAGACAAAGTCAAATCGCAGGCGATTCTTAAAGGAATCATAACAGAGCTACACTTGGTAGACCCATGGCGCCTACTTCATCCCCAAGAAAGAGACTATACATTTTATTCCATCCCACATAATACCCAAACAAGGATCGATTTCTTCCTACTGTCCACAGAGCTGATGCCTCAAGTGTTGTCTGCAGAGATATATGCTACAACGGTATCGGATCACGCCGCTGTCTCCCTAGTGCTGGATACCAACGTTACACAACATGTTCCGCCAAGATGGACATTTGATGAATCCCTACTAGCAGATGACTCCTTTGTACAGCTACTGTCAGGGGAAATTGAGACCTATTTTAAATATAATACACCCACTGATACCTCCATCTGGAGCTGGTGGGAAGGTTTTAAAGCGACAATATGAGCTCATATTACCACCTACACCATTAGACGGCGTAAAGCCAGGAAAAAAGAAAAAGATGAACTGGAACTCCAAATAAAAGCTGGGGAAAGGTTACTAGCCAAAAGAGCTGACTCAATGATATTGATTAGACTCCCAAAATTGCGATACCAATATAATGCTCTCCTCAACAAAGAAGCACTGAGTAGTATCCAGCTACAACGTAGTACATACTACTATGAAAGCAACCGCTCTGGATCCCTCTTAGCTCGGCAGCTCAAACCAAAGACCAGCAAGACCGCTATAGCGGCGTTGCAAGACAATTCCGGGGGCCTTCTCCAGAGATCTGACAAAATACTAGACCGCTGCAAAGAATTCTATGAGGAACTATATCGCTCAGATACCCAATGTAGTGACAGAGCCTTTGAAGATTTTGTCTCCAAGATAGTAGGACCCACATTAACCAGTCATCAAAGTTGAACGCTGGAACAAGAGATCTCTGTAACTGAAATACAAGATGCGATCAAACAGATGGCTCGTGGCAAAGCCGCCGGTCCAGATGGTATCCCACTGGAATTCTATAATAAATATTACATTCAACTGGCTCCCATGCTACAGATCTACTATAGTGGCCTGCAAGATGAATCTCCAGAGATTGGAGCCCTGGCAGAGGCTGTGGTGGTAATTCACCCGAAACCGGGCAGGGATACACAAAAGATAGAGAATTACAGACCCATCTCTCTCCTAAACTCTGATTATAAAATCTATGCTAAAGTGCTTGCTAACCGATTAGGACGGATCTTAAAAGATTTGATACATGAGGATCAATGTGGATTTATACAAAACAGATCCACTACAGATAATGGAAGATTATTGGCACATGTACTGGCATCTGCCAAGACTAAGGCCGAGCCCCTGATAGGGCTAGCATTGGATGCCGAAAAAGCCTTCGATCGACTGGAATGGTCCTTTCTATTTCGATCCCTACGGTGGTTTGGGATAGGAGAAAAGTTCCTAAAACGCGTTAAATTGTTATATACCAAACCCACAGCTCGAATAGCGGTCAACTCACACCTCTCAGCCCCTTTTCAGTTGCAAAGAGGGACCAGACAGGGTTGCCCCCTGTCACCGATGCTTTTTAATTTAGCCCTGGAACCCTTATTAATAGCGATCCGACAGAAGGAAAACATAAAAGGAATTGAGTTAGCTGATGGTCCCTGTAAATTGTCAGCATATGCAGATGACCTGCTCATTTTTCTACAACCATCAGACCTTCCTGAAACACTGCAACTCATAGATGCATATTCAGCGATATCCGGATATAAAGTAAATCTGAATAAAATAACAATTATTCCTCTGAATGAACAGGTCAGCGAAGAAATGATGCGTGGATACCCCTTTCAATATGAGAAGTCATCCTTTAGATACCTGGGTGTGACCTATGGCACCACCTTGGAAGAGACTGTTGCAATCAACATTAAGATGTGTCAAGAAATTGTACATGATAACGTCTGCAGGTGGACCCCCCTTCATTTGAGTTGGTGGGGCAGGCTAGAAACGATAAAAATGATGTTGGTACCAAAACTCAGCTATATATTAAGTATGATTCCCTTACGCTTCCCGTCAGCCTTCTATAAGAAAATGAATAGTCAACTGATAGCCTTTTTATGGAACAACCGAGTACCTAGAATAGCTGCCTGGAAACTGAAGTTACCTAGTGCACAAGGAGGTGTCCATTTCCCAGATCTCGGCTGGCTGCACACTGCCTCTCTTTTAAAGCAGGGTGCTCAATGGGTCGACTCTGACGACACGGATAAAGGACCTAGATGGTTGAGTGTGGAGCGGGCCATACATTCCCCCCTACCTACATGGCTAATGGTTGGCACAGTAGTAGACCAGACTGTACCACATAATGCTATTATCCGAGAAACACAGCATGCCTGTCGATTATTGGCATCATGTATCGATGGAGGGGATGACTTCGCCGCAGATATGCCCTTATGGCTGAACCCGCGCCTTATCATCGGAGGGAAGCCTGTCTTATGGAAAAAACGGGTGGAACATGATCTTATAACCATTGGACAACTGATCAATGGAAGTGCATTTAAAACCTTTGACAGATTAAGAACGGAATTCCGATTGCCTAATACATGCTATTTCCAATGGTGTCAGCTCCGATACTGCATGAGCAAAGCGGGTGTGTCACCTGTCTTGATACGTACTGGATGGCCACTGCGACAGAAACTTCAAGAATTACAAACAGATGCCAAAGCTGTTTCGAGATGTGTTGCGATTCTCCGATCCAAAAGTGACAAGACATGTTTTAAGATACAGTCGGTGTGGGCTACTGAAACCGGTCAAGATATACCTCCGGAAAATTGGGACACTTTCTGGGGAACTCAAATACGTGCCACGAGAGCAGCGTCTCTCACACAATCTATGTACTTTATAGCACATCGAGCGCATATTACACCGGCTAAGAAAATGAAATGGACACTACAGGAGGGAAATCGATGTTGGTCCTGTAACATGGAAATTGGGACACTGGCACATATGTTGTTCCATTGTAAATCCCTGGAAATATATTGGAACAGAGTATGGGAACGCATATCACAAATCCTCAACTTACAAACTCCTATCACTTATCGGATAGTAATATATAAATCCATAGCTCTGGAACCTACTCTGATGAAATGGGATAGTAAACTGCTGGACTTAATGCTCGGGATAGCGCTTAAAATAGTTCTAATACACTGGAAGAATCTCGACAAAGCTTGTTTCGAGCATTGGTGGAGTCTCTTAATCCTACACAAGACCTACGAAGAGATCTATATAGCCAAGAACCCATGGTCTGGTAAACTAAGTAAGAAATGGTCAGCTTTACAAAATTATGTTTGATGAAAGTGATTGATGGAGGCTGCCTTGTGGAATGGTCTCTGCTGTAACCACATTGAACGGAGAGAGGGAGGGTGGCGTGCTGGCATGGACTGATACTAGTTCTTGTTAAAGTTATTGTACTGTCTTGTTCAAGTTATTATATTCTTTTGCTATTTTGATCAATAGCATCTGCTTGTATCCTTCTATATCATGATCGTTTGTACTGTTATTTTATATGTTTAAACTGAATAAAAACTACCATTAAAAAAAAAAAAAAGCAGCACCCAGCACAGATTCCTGGGGTATACCACTATTCACCTTTCTCCATTGGAAAAATTGGCCATTTAGCCCTACCGTCTGCTTTCTATCTTTTAACCAGTTCCTGATTCACAGTAGTACACTGCCTCCTATCCCATGACTCTTTAGTTTTGCCAAAAGTCTCTGATGAGGGACCTTGTCAAAGGCTTTCTGAAAGTCCAGATACACTATATCAACCGACTCACCTTTGTCCACCTGTTTATTCACACCTTCAAAAAAACATAACAGATTAGTAGGACAAATTCTTCCTTGTCTTAAACCATGTTGGCTGTCTCCCATTAGGCCATGACTATCTACATGCTGAGTAATTTTGTTCTTTATGATGGTTTCTACTATTTTTCCCAGTACTGACGTCAGGCTCACCGGTCTGTAGTTTCCTGGATCACCCCTGGAACCCTTTTTAAAAATTGGCGTTATATTGGCGATCCTCCAATCTTCAGGTATTACAGATAATTGTATTGAAAATTCACAGATTACTAATAGCAGGTCTGCAATCTCATATTTTAGTTCTTTCAACACCCTTGGATGTATACCATCTGGCCCAGGTGATTTGCTACTCTTCAGTTTATCTAATAGTTGTAATACATCTTCTAGATATTTCCTTCAATTCTTCCACAACTTTAAATACCACGTCAGTCATGGGTATCATCCCTACATCTTCCTCAGTAAAGACCAAAGCAAAGAATTCATTCAGTCTCTCCGCTATCACCTTGTTGCCTCTTAGTGCCCCTTTAACCCCTCTATCATCTAATGGACCAACTGACTCTCTCACAGGTTTTCTGCTACAAATGTACTTGAAAAAGTCTTTATTTCTCTTTTTGCTTCCGCAGCAAGCTTCTTCTCAAAATGTCCCTTTGCCTGCCTTATCAATGCCTTGCATTTGACTTGCCAGTGCTTGTGCTGTTTCCAGGTTTCGTCATTTGGCTCTTTTTTCCATTTCCTGAAAGATGCTTTTTTGGCAACAACAGCTTCTCTGACCTCACCTTTAACAGGTGTAGATAACATGAGGAGGAATCTAGCTAAGCTTGAAGAATGGTCTAGAATTTGGCAGCTGGGATTTAATATTAAAAAATATAAGGTCATGCATTTGGGCTGCAGAAATCCAAGGGAGCAATATAGTATAGGGGGTGAAGTACTCTTGTCCACTAAAGAAGAGAGGGACCTAGGCGTCGTTGTGTCTGATGATCTTAAGGTAGCTAAATAGGCAGAAAAGGTGACGGCAAAAGCTAGAAGGATGCTTGGGTGCATACGGAGAGGAATGGCTAGCAGAAAAAAGGAGGTGATAGTGCCTCTGTATAAATCTTTGGTGTGACCTCATTTGGAGTATAGTGTGCAGTTCTGGAGACCACACCTTCAAAAGGATATAAACACACTGGGCGGAGGGTTACATGGTATCCACGATGGGAAAAAGGAGGGGAAGTGTGTAGTTGGTGGGCTGCAAATGGATTTGCTGGATGTATCAGCGCTGCTCCAGTCTCCTCCAGATGAAGAAGTGAAGGTTTCTACATTATTGGTGACTCTAGCGCTTTCATCAGATAGAGACTGGCTTCTTAAAGTTTATTTTAAAAAAAGGGGGAATTTGTTTATGGGGAAGAAGATTTCTATCTTCCCTGATATTTCTAGGGACACCCAAAGAAGGTGTAAGGCCTTCCTTTTGTTAAAACCAGGGGTCCTCCGGCTAGGGGCCACTTTTTTATTAAGATTTCCCTGTAAATGTATTGTTTTGCATAATTCTCTTAAGTATGTATTCTTACAACCTGGAGATTTATCCACTTATATTGGTACTCATTTGGTAACTTCCTCCCCTTTATAAGGTACATTAGCGTGCTCAGTATTTAAAGTACTCCTCTGCCTTTGTCGCTATCTTGTTGTTTTCCTATACCAATTCTCAGTGTGTATGATCTAGGGGGACCTCCCCCCCTAGGGATTATTGTTGTTCTCACCCCTAAAGTTTTGGGGACTAAAGATGTATCACCTAAATGTTTTCCTTTTCTGGATATTTTAATTTGTTGATTGTTTCTGGTGTATATCTTTTCTGTACAAGTGTATTGCTTGATTCTATATGGATAATACATAAATAAAAAATTAAAACAAAAAAAGGATATAAAGAGGATGGAGTCTGTACAGAGGGTGGCTACTAAAATGGTTAATGGTCTTCATTATAAAGCATATGAGGACAGACTTAAGGATCTTAATATGTACACCTTAAAGGAAAGGTGAGATAGAGGTGATATAATTGAGATGTTTAAATACCTCCGTGGCATAAATGCACAGGGGGAGAGCCTCTTTCAATTGAAAGCAAGTTCTGCTTTGAGGGGACATGGGATGAGGGTGAAGGTGGATAGATTCAGGAGTGATATGCGGAAATATTTCTTTACGGAAAAAGTGGTGTATCCGTGGAATAGTCTCCCAGTAGAGGTTGTAGAGATGAGGACAGTATCTGAATTCAAAAAAGCATGGGACAAACACAGAGGATCTCTAAAGGAAAAAAGGGGACTGTTGTATTTGTGGATATGGAAGGACAGACTAGATAGGTCATGTGGTCTTTTTCTGTCGTCATATTTCTATGTTTCCATGTTTCTAGAGCAAGTTCTGAAGTTCCAAATGGCTTTCCTTAGGATTAAGGCACCGAGCTACTGCATTGAATAAAATTCATTTTGAGGAGCACATTCAGAGGCATTTTTGCGGTTTGCACACCTTCAAACTGCATAAATCCCACTCACTGGGATATTCCACAGCACTAAAGCTGCTGCATACCTCCTCTTAACCAGTTACATGCCCCATCACTAACTGGTTAGCAACAATATTCAGCTGCATACCGGTTAGCTCAACTACCTAAAGTTAGGACAGCCGAAAGGTTTTCCTAATTTTAGACTGTTTTGCAATTCAGTTGTGGCTGAGTATCGCCACTAACTGGATTGCAAAAGAACAATCCAGGCAAATAGGATATTCGGTGTCAATCTCCAGATATGGCTACTGTCAATTACTTTAACACCCTCAGAACCCATGGCACAGGGAGCCTCTGCACCTACATCCCTCATGAGCTCTGGTACCTATGTGTTCTGTACCCATGGTGCTATTCAGTGCCTGTCATCATGGTCCTACATATATTTGTGGCCTATACATGTGCTTGGTGCTGACAGTGGCATCTACACAGTGCTCCTGTTTTCCACCTTCTCATGTCATCACCATCCTCCACCTCTGAGCACCCTGACCTGACTAAGGCCCCTACACTTCTTCTCTCTGTCCATTTGGCCCCTCCTGTGGTTCCCAGGTCTTTGCTAGTGCCCCTCTGCTTCCACTCTGTGTTTTGTAATACCTCGTCCTCTTGTGCACACCTTGTGCTAGACGTATGTAGGGCTCTCTGCTGCTTGCCACCATTCCAGCCTACACCCTGACTGCTGTGGCAGTATATATGGTACCTTAGTGTGGCACTGCATGTTAGGGATGCATGGTGTTGACAAGGATCACATGACCTTGCACATTGCAGATGGTGATTCAGGGTCACCTCCCTGCATGTGATATCTATGTTACATGTGTCATAACTTATTTTGCTGCTGCTGAGGCACTCCAGCGAATGGGGCTGGGTCCTTCTCATGACCCTGAATTGCGTCTTTGCTGACTCTAAATTATGTAGTATATGAAAGTATCTGTTGGGAAAAAATGAAGAAATCATGCTTCGGAGTACGCTCATTTCACCAGTTCTTTCTCTTCTATCCATCTGACCATTTTCCCTCTATTGTTTTGGGTTCATGGTGTGCCCTGTACAGCTATGCAGGAGCTGTAACATGTGGGCATTGGGGGTTCCATGGTACCAAGTACAGAGCACATCTGTCACACCTCTCTTCTGATATCCTGGTCCCATCACTCACCATATGTCGGCCATTCTGCTAGTCTCATGGCACAATGTACCTTGCCCCTGCTCTGCTTGTATATGTGCCTGCTTTCCCCTGCTTGGCTCAGGTTGGCCTTTTGGAAGTCTTTGATTGATGTGACTGCTTCTGCCTTTTCCTGGCCTTCATAGGATGTCACCCTGAAAGACTCGCCTATCTTGGCTCATTTTTGGCTCAGCCCTGGCTACCTTACTTCCCTGTTTACACATTGGCTTTCAGCTTGCAGCTAGATGTCCCCATATGAGGTATATATTTGGGTGTCCAATGGTGGTCTCATCTCATTAGAGCTATGCAGATCCTCTCCCAGAATCTTCTTGCTATAGCATTGGGTGTCTTGTACCATTGTGACAAGTACAGGAGCTCCTCCTCCTTGAGGACCATTCAACCAAGCATCAGCATCTCTTCCCTGGAGAAATTGCTGGGTCTTGTAGCCATCCTGATATTCTCTGGGCATGGAAAAATATGCTCCTTGTAGGGGGACGTCAGCTTGCTACACAAGTGGGAACATGTTGGTGCCACAAATGTGCTAAAAGAAACCCATACACACAACTGTATTACAGCACAGATGCATATCTCCACAGTTGCTAACCCCTATGAGAATATGCATGTATATACACAGGGCAGTTTTCCATTGCATGTGCGTGGAAGTCCCCATGGGCCATGTACATGTATCCTTCCTGATTTTGGAAGGCTCATGTATGTGCACAGCACGATTTCCCCATGTTTTGCTTTGCACGTCCCTGACAACACCTGGACGGCCTTTCAAAAATGTGCCTTCACTTAAATGAAATGAAATAGATTATATTAATGCAGCTTAGTAACTTTACTACTTTGGCCAAGGACATTTAAACATTACAATAGCAGATCTAGATCCACCTTAGTGTCATTGAGAAAAATACATTTAATAAATATTCCTCCATGATCCCTCTTCCTCTCACTTGAACAACACTAAGGGGTATGTTTACTAAACCTTCTTAACGTGCGCGCGATAATGGCGCTTTACGGGGCACAAATGTACCTTAGCGCGCGCTAACGCACGCAGCGGCGCAAACAAGCGCTGAAGGCGGGGAAAGGCTCCCGGAGGGTGGAGGAAGGCTCCCCAGGGGCAGAGAGAAGGGGGTCAATGGGTGGAGAGTGGGAGAGGAGAGGTTCCCCGCACACTAACGATGTGAAATCCGAGGCCAAAACTAACGCAAGTGAAAACCTCGCGTTAGAGCTGATTTAAAGGGAAAAGAAACCATTTCTGTCTGCAATGTACAGCAAAACCATAGAAACCAACAAAAAAGTGATAAGTGTGATACATGTGCACGGAACAAAAGTACAAATAAACATTGAAAAGGACCCCAACAAAATATACAAAAAACATAACCAAGCTGGGCAATAGTTATAGTAATGGGAAACATCAAAAAACACTCCCAAGAAAGCCCCCCAAAAAAGATATGAATTTTGGAAGGGTCTATGCTCCCTCCCCATACAAAGTGAATGATCCCACAGTGAAATAGCACTGATCAGGGTTTCCCTCTCCATTGGTTTCCTATGGCATGCACATGTTCCACAACAGGAGGGCAGGCATGTCGTAATGGGCAACTGGACAATGCTGGGAAAGGGGATACAGAGGGCTGCAGGCGGCACATGCTGTGGTGCAGCTGGGGCACAGTGCGGACTAGGCAGATGCCTAGGTGGCACTTAGGAATGCTAAAACTGTATAGCAGCCAGACAGCAACTGATGAGGGCCCAACATGGGCACGAAAGTGTTTATCACAGTGTCACAGGGGATAGTACCCAGCAGGTACCTCCAAGGGCACAGAACATTGGCAGGTGGTGTTGGGGGGAAGCGTGGACGTCTATGCAGGCACCCCTACCCCAGAACACACACCATAGGCAGCCGCCTACTTGCACACTGGATGGCTTGAGACTGCACACCACCAGCACCACCAGCAGAAGGACATGCCAGCATGGTGGCAGAGGGGTACTGGTGGTGGAGGGGGGCAGTGGCAGCTGCCCAGAGCAGACCATGGCCTAGCCCTGTGTAGGTGGGTGCCATGCACTGCAACAGATAGGCCCTTCTGGACAAACAGTCATGGTATCACCAGGGAACACACTGTCTCTGTGGCAACACGGTGGTGCAGTGCACACGACCAGTGTGTTTGGAGGCAGAAGGTCACAGGATCAAGTCCCAGCTATGGTGCCTGCCAACCCAGTCCCCATATTTTACCCACTAATACAGACAGAGCCTTTATTGCAGATGATGTAAACATGCCCAAAACACCTACATTTTACCCTACAGAGCAAAGACACCATAAACAGGCGCATTACCTAGAGCAGAGTCTCCCAAATGCAGTCCTGGAGGGCCAAACACCATTCAGGTTCCATGCTGCCTCTAATAAAGATGCCTGTGCTGCATATCTATGCACCACACCCATGGTATGCAGATATATCTCATGCATATTCATGAGGGACAGCATGAAAACCCAAACAGTGTTTTGCACCGCAGGACTGGAGTTGGGAACCTCTGCTGTAAAGCAGCAGCCAACAGGGGCAGACACACCCACACCCACAGGCTCCATTAGCCAATGCCTCCTGGAGAGGCAGGACATTGGGCCCTGCGTGCATCTCCCAATACTAGCACTTGCATACTTTAGCAATGCCACTCTACACCTGAGAATATGGTACACAGCTATCAAAAGTTTGCTATGATTATTGGCATATAGCAATTCCTACGTTAAGCACAGTTTGCTGATTGAGCTCCATCATAGCAACCTTTCTGATGTCTGTGGAGGTGCTTCAGGTCTGGTCTCTGACAGTGTTTACCACCCTGGGGAGTGACCCTCACCAGTATTGCGTACCATATCCATGCCTGCACTGTGCCCAGGACTGGTGTGGTGGCCAGGGCTGCTAAACACCTCTATAGTAGCACAATGCTGGCATAGGTATGGGAGTGTGTGTCTGTTTATCCAGTGTGTGGTGGCTGCAAACACCCTCCACAGCCCACACTGCCAGCACTGTTGCCAGTATTGGCCTGCCAATGTGCATAATGAGGAGCAAGGTACCATGGGTATAGCCCGGACAGGGTGGCCTGGCCAGGATGCATCTGTACAGGACATAGGGCACTGGCTGGGATATTGTAGTGCCCGGCCACCACCTGCACAGACAGGATGGCCACAGCATGTTCTGCTGTGAGATCACTCTCACCCTGACTGAGCAGTGACCATGGCATGACTAGGCTCCCCCATAGTGCTATGCAGCATTTCTCTCATGTGATATTTATGGGTTCTCTTTTGGGGCCCAGTCACTGGCTTATCTGCTTGGTGTGTATGCTGACGTCCCAGTTCTGGGTGCATGCATTTCCATCAGGAACATGCACTATGGATTAGCTAGCAGACTGTCTGCAGCTGGTTGTATTTTGATGGAACGACTTGCAGGGTGCAGTGGCTGAAGGCTTGCTGCAGGAGAATATCAGATAGTGGTGGGGTGCAGCTTAGCATATCTGTGCTTAATGTCTGTCTGCTATTGTGTTATGGATGTGTACTGAGCTGCATTGACTGCCCTGTAGGGTGTCTGTTCTTCAGCAGGACTGGGTTTGATGGTCCCCTCTACTGCCACCATTGCAGGGAGGTAGAATGTGGATCTGTTTTTTGGGAGACCCTGTTTACCACCCTCAGCCCTGGTGGAGGAGGAGGAGAAGGAGAAGGAGGGTGGTGGTACATAATCCTCCTAGGGGTCCATAGGGGCTAAACCTGACTGAGACATACAGATATATCAGGGGTGGGGAACCCTGGTCCTGGAGAGCTGCAGACCAGTCAGGTTTTCGGGATATCCCTAATGAATATGCATGAGATATATATGCATTAGAGATATCCTGCCAACCTGACTGGTTTGTGGCCCTCCAGGGCTGGATTTGGAGACCCCTGCCTTACACCTCTGTCATTTAAGATTGTGAGTGGGCAAGGTGCAGATGTCCTAGACATCGAAAGGGTATATAGAATGTGTCACATTCCTCCTCGATTATCACCACCACCAAAAGGTTGTCTAATAGACAATATTTTGGTGGTGGTGAGAAGTGAGGAGGAATGTGACACTTTCTATCTAACCTTTTTGATGTCTTGGACATCTGCACCTTGCCCACTCACAATCTTAAATGACAGAGATGTAAGGCAAGGGTCTCCAAATCCAGCCCTGGAGGGCCACAAACCAGTCAGGTTGGCAGGATATCTCTAATGCATATATATCTCATGCATATTCATTAGGGATATCCCAAAAACCCAACTGGTCTGCAGTTCTCCAGGACCAGGATTCCCCAACCCTGGGATATATCCAAGGTGTGTCTGCAGAAACTACCTATCTCACACATTAACATTGCTGGGGACTTGCAGCATTGCCTATCTCTGCTGTGGACCTGGTACTGGGCGCCCTACCTCACCCTCAGGGTGAGTGCAGTACCTGCACAATGTGACGGTGTGTAGCTACTCTGTGCCAGTACCACACACGGTCAGTTCCCCCTACCAGGCCGAGGTGCTGTGGGGGTGCATACCCCATCTTGTGATCATCTGTAGACTGCTGATTTGCATGTGCAGTGCATCATGGGTATGGGTGGGTTAACCCTATCCTGGTGACCACAGCAGACTGTTTGTGTGGTGTGGTGACATGCAGTCCTTCTGCAGCCAGTCAGGGGTTTGCTAGCAGCTATGGAGCTGTAGCCCACTGGTTACTTCACTACTTGTGGAGCCCGAGGTCATGGGTTCAAACCCACAGTAGGGGTTATTTGATAGGGCTGTCCAAAGCATTGTCTTTTTTTAATGTACATTAGTGCTGCCAGCAAAACACCCTCAGGGTACTGTAACCATAAGGTGCCTCAGAAGGCGCCCTATAAGGCGCCTTATAGGGCACCCTGTAAAGCGCCTTCTGAGGCACCTTATGGTTACAGTCCGTATAAGGTGCCTTATAAGGTGTCCTATGGAGCACCTTATAGGGTGCCCTATAGGGGACATTATAGGGTGCCATGGTGGACAGTGCACTTTATAATGTGCCCTATGGGGTGCCTTATAGGGTGTCTTATGCGGCACCTTAGATTACGGCACATGAGGGTGTGTTTGCTGGCAGCAATAATTAAAATACAAATAAAATGCCTCAGGAAACAATACTTACATGTCAAAGTTAATGCCTCAGCCAGCCTTATGCATTAGGCACACTGGGGGATCAATCTCATGACCCCTGTATCATCAGTCAGTGTATTAACCATTTTGCTACACTTCTGTTTCTATGTTTGGATGTCTGTGTGCCTACTTAAGGTTACTGCGCGGTAACGCGCTTAGTGGCGCTTTGCCCGATAATGTGCGCAGCAGCGTGCGTTATCACGCGCTAATCCCGTTTTGCTACTTTAAACTGAAACGCCCACTCCTTATATGGCATCCTGCACACTAACTCTGGGCGCACATTAAGAAGGTTTAGTAAACATACACCTAAGAGAATTGGGTAATAGTGACTAGCCTGGGATCCTCTTATTTATTGTTCAACCTACAAAGCAAGAGAAGGGAAACAGTGATTCCTCTACCACTCATCCAAAGTATCATAGGGAGAGGAGCAGATAGTCCCCAACAACCCCACCCACTGAAGCCATGTCTACATGCTTTTCATGTGATAATTCTGTATAACCTAGTATTGTATTGACCGCTTTGATTGAAGGAAAAAGCGGGATACAAAACTTCTCAAATAAATAAATAAATAAATTAACCTTATAATTATCAAAACAGTAAGCATTTTTGCATTGAAATATCATGTACTTCTGTAGTGCAGCTTAGCAATTCTACCTGTATGTGTATTTTTTCAAAATAAAATTGCAAAATTACTTTTGCAATATTTTGTTTAGCAAAACACATATAGCCACATATAGTGTTTCTCAATGAAAATAATGTCTCCTGACCTGATCACATTGTAGATTACATTAACATGACATCTTGTTTTGGTTGAGTTCTGTTTGGTTACAGTTTTATATGGTAGGAACATTTGGAATCATTTAAATGGGAAAGTATGGCCCCTTTGCTGTTTATACTAACACTGTTCTGTTATAAACAGATATTAATCAGTCAGAACTGTTCCTTTTAATTGTTATGTGCTGAAATGTATTTTTGTGGTATCATAACACATGCTAGTGGAAGGAACTATTTTTTCTTATTAGTAATCATGACTTTAGTTATCTAGTAATTACATTACAGAGTATCAAAGTAAGTTTCTTTCACCAACTGACTTTAGAACATATACAAATATTGTCATGCAAAGTAATAATCTAGCCTAGAAATGATTGCTACACATAGATTAAACTTTTGCAGCATTTGGGAAATGAGCTTGGCATCAAAGAGATAATGAATACAACATTTTATGAGCATAATTCAGTTTAACCCATTTAATATCACTTCTTCATTACCAGGACTATTACAGAATATAAAGGACAAGGAAATAAAGATCCCTTGATTTTAATGCAGTATGAATCACTTATATGTCCCCACTAGTTTCACATCACCCCCGGCAGGTTAAGGCTTGTGAAGCAGAGAAGCATCGATATTTCAAGTTTTGCTAAAGGAAAATGAATTATTTATCTGCTATTTCAGATATTTGAAAACTTCTGGTATGATATTTGGAATGGTCTGTAAAAAGACATTTTCTCTGCACAGGAAGAGGACCTGACCTATTCAATATGGCTCTGATTCTGAAAGGCAAATAGTGAGACTACACGTCCCACTGGGATGTGCAGCCCTGTTATCTTCCAACACCATATGCCATCTCCTGACCCCCCTGAACGCCACTGTGCATGCTGTGGGGGACGGGGTAGTATGAGGGCGGAGAGTTGGCGGAGCATAGGCGGGGCCGACCCCCAAACATACTGGGCCAATTCCAGTGAGCAGGAGGAGTTACCGACACCCGATCCAGGTCCCAGCTGCCCCCGTCGGGGTGGGGCAGCAGGGAAATGGGGAGGGGGTCCAAGGCAGCAGGCAGATTGAACCACAGGGAGGATGTCCCCACAGTGATGAAGGGGCACGTTGGGCCATCTCCCAAGACTCGATCCTGCACCCATGGGGCCATCTTTTTCTCATAGTGCAGAATGGGGTCCAAATGTGCCTGTCCTGCTCAGGACTGTCCAGACAGCCCGGGCTTGCCCCTTAGGGAATCAAGCATCATGAGGGTCATTTTATAATAGCCAAAGTCATATAACCATAGTACAAGAATTTCTGCTTTCAGGATATTTAGTACCAGACTATTCTGTCTCAACCATCCCCTTACCATCTGTAAACCAAGTCAAACCACTGCTGAGACTTCTGATGAACTCTCTAAAGATAGAAAAATCTGAATATCATTCATGTAAAATCAGAAATGGTAATCATTCTATTTCAACAAATTGGCAATTGGCTGTGTTATAAGATTCAATAAAGTTAGAGATAGGGAGGAGCCTTCACCCCCCAAATCATTTTCATTCAACCCCATTCCTGTCCTTGTCATTCTGCTGATTCTCATAATAACAACACAATCAGCCATTAATTCGCTAAGTTTTCAAGCAATCAAGTGACAAAAAACAATTCATTGTATCATCCGCTGAAGACATATTCATCTAATTATAAATTATAATCAAACCGCTTCTGATCGCTGGAAGTAGCGGTATATAAGTGTTTACTAAATAAATAAATAAATAAATAATATTGCTTTGTATGATATAGCTTTAAAAATGATGTACCTGAAAAGATTCGGAGAACAGTTTTCAGACTGTGCACGTTGGGACAAGATCAAAGTATTTTCACCCATTGACTTTGCAAAGCTTTGAAAGAAATACATTCTTGTTTTTTTAAGTGCCTTCAAGTCAATGCTGACTCTACTACTACTACTTTTAATCATTTATAAAGCACTACAAGGTTTACGCAGCACTGTACAAACACATAAAAAGACAGTCCTGCTTGAAGAGCTTACAATCTAGTTAAGACAGAAAGTACAATACAAGAGAAATAAGAGTTCAGTTGGGAGAGGAGACACAATGGAAACCGGAGATTAAGATCCAAAAGCAGCTTCAAAGAGGTAGGTCTTTAGCATGGATTTGAAGAGGGAGAGAGATGAAATCTGATGTAAGGATAGTGGAAGCTTGTTCCAAGCATAAGGAGCAGCAAGGTGAAAGGATCAAAGTCTAGAATTGGCATTAGAAGAAAAGGGCATAGAGAGAAGGAAGCCAAAGGGGGAGAGAAGTTCATGAGGATCGGGAATATTAGGTTGTGTTTACCCCACAACGTAATACTTAATATCACCCATATGGATACTACTTAGTATATAAGTTACTCTGCATATAAGTTATCATACCGTTCATGTACCAGTTATACCATCTAATGTACCAGTTATCCTATACTCTTGTTATAATGTAATGTTATATTGTATCACACTTGTTATACTGTAAACTGCTCTGATTACTTGAAAATGTGGTATAGAAAACCCATAAATAAATAAAAATAAATAAAATAAATAATGAGGGGTAGAGTGAATGCATGTATAGGTTAGAAGAAGAAGTTTGAAATGGATATGGAAACGGAAGGGGAGCCAGTGAAGTGATTTCAGAAGAGGGGTTGTTTGAGTGTATCGGGGCTGGTGGAAGATCAGCCGCGCAACTGAGTTCTGAATAGATTGAAGAGGGGAGAGATGACACGGAGGGAGACCAGCAAGGAGGAGGTTGCAGAAGTCAAAATGGGAGGTTACTAAAGATTGGACAAGAGTTTTAGTGGGGTGTGTTCAGAGAGGAAGGGGCAAATTTTGTTAATGTTAAAGAGAAAGAAACAATAGGTTTTAGCAATCTGCTGATTATGTGAGGAGAAGGAAAGAGAAGGGTCAAAGATGACCCCAAAGTTACGGACTGAGGAAACAGGAAGAAAAAGAGTATTCTCAACAGTGATGGAGAAAGGAGGAAGGTGGAAGGAGGGTTTAAGGGGAAAGATAATTTCAGTTTTGACCATGTTTAATTTCAGTCAGCAGTGAGACATCTAGGCAGCGATGCCAAATAAACAGAGCTACGAGCTTGGAGTGAAGGAGAAATGTCAGGTGAATAGAGATAGTTTTGCGAGTCATCAGCATAAATATGATACTGAAAGCCTTGGGAAGAGATAAGGGCACCAAGGGACTGGACATTGAGAGAGAAAAGGAGAGGGATGGCAGTAGAGGAGGAACCACCAGAACAAACACTGAAGGAGCGATTTGAGAGATAAGAAGAGAACCAAGACAGCACAGTATCTAAAACCAAAAGAGAATAACGTGCCAAGGAGGAGGAAGTGATCAAAAGTATCAAATGCAACAGAACAGTCAAGAAGAATAAGAACTGAATAGATGCCTTTGTACTTAGCCAGGAACAATTCACTGGAGACCTTGGCAAGAGTTGTTTCAGTAGAATGAAAAGGATGAAAACCAGACTGAAGAGGATCAAGGAGGGCATGAGAGGAAAGAAAATTGAGGCAACAGTGGAGAACTGCACATTCAACAAGCTTGGAAATGAAAGGGAGAAGGGAGATGGGTTGATAATTAAGGAAAAGTAGGGTCAAGAGTTTTTTTGAGGAGAAAAGTGATCACAGCATGCTTGAAGGCTGTATGGAAGGTTGCAGTGGAGAGTGAAAGGTTGAGAATATGTGAGATAGAAAGGATGAAAAAACAGGAGATGGAATTGGGATAGGATCAGAGGAACAGGTACTAAGTTTAGAGGAGGAAAGAAAAGGGGAGGTTTCCTCTAGAGATTTTAGAAAAAGAGGAAAGGATGAAGGAAGTTGAGAGAAGAAATTGATATTGGAGAGGGGGAAGAGGGGTGAAGAAGAAATAATAGGAAATTGAAGAGCGATCATATGGACTTTGTCGTGGAAATAGTCGGCTAGGGTTTAGGAACGAGGGGGTTGAAGTTGGTGGTGCCTTAAGAAGGGCATTGAGAGTAGAAAAGAGACAACGAGGGTTAGAAGCAAGACAGTTAGATGGATAAAATAGTTTTGCTTAGCAAGTACATTTGTGGACTGGAAAGAAATAAGCATGAATTTAAAGTGAAGGAAGTCAGACAGAGATTTGAGCTAAAAGCATTCATCTGAGTAGGTACAAGAGCGTAGGAAGTGGGTAGTAGAAGACAGCCAGGACTGAGGAGAAGTGCACCTCACAGGATGTGCTGTGGGCAGAGCAAGCATATCCAAATTGAAAGAGAGAGCAGTGTTATAGGAAATTATGGCCTCATCAACAGACTTAGAGGACAAAGTGGAAGAAAGAAGAGAAGAGACAGAAGTGGATAGATTCAGTGGATCAATAACATGAAGATTCCTAAAAAGATAGGAGGAGACAGGGTGAGATTGAGGTGGGGAGTGACAAAGAGTGAAGCTTAAGATGTGGTGGTCAGATAAGGGGGGCTCATCTGCATATATCCACAAGAAGCTAGAGGATAAACAGAGTAGAAATTAGAGGGTAAACAGAGTAGAAAACAAGATCAAGGCAGTAGGTAAGCTGATGAGTGGGAGGCAGAAGAGCAAAGATAGAGGTTGAAAGAGGAGGTAAAGGAATGGAGTTTAGACATATAGGGGCCAGAGGGGTTATCAATATGAACACTAAAGTCACCAAGAACAAGGAGTGGTGAGGAAGAATCGAGGTATAAGGTGAGCCAAGAGTCAAAATCGGTGAGGAAGGTAGAAATAGACTTGTCAGGGGGTCTATAGATAACAGTGATCCAAAGAGGAAGGGGATTAAAAAGACGGATGGAGTGGACTTCAAAGGAGGGAAAGGAGTGGGACTGAGGTAGAAAGATGGGTTGAAATTGGCAAGAAGGAAAAAGTAGAAACCCAACACCAGTGCCCTCATCATTTCACTCAGCCCTTGATTTATGACTCTAATGTTCCTTATTTTCTTTAGACTAATAGCTTACTTGCTGTTACTCACTGTTTATTGATTGTTTTCCTTTATCTTTTACATTTATTAACTTATTATCCCTCTCATTCTTCTGCATTTCTTATGGCCCCACATCATTCTATGTTCCTTTTTCTAATCCTCCATAACCTTCTTCCCTCATTCCACCAACCTTTTACCCTTCCTCTCTCTTAATCTCTCTCCACCTTCCCTATGGGGCATGTTTACTAAAATCCGCAAAATAGCGCGCCGCAAAATAGCGCATGGCAACGCGGCACTGAAACGCGCAGAAACGCGTTTAAACGCCCCACACATGTGCGTGTCACCCCCGCACAGGTACGCGGCTCACTAACGGGCCCCGTACAAGTGCGGGCCCGCAAATGTCCGATAGAGGCGTGGAACGGCGAAAGGAGGGCGGAGGAAGGCTCCGGAGGGGCGGAGGGACGGGGTCAATGGGTGGAGAGTGGGAGGGGAGAGGCTCCCCGCACAGTATCGGGCCCGAATTTGCATGTAAAAACTACCGCGAGTGAAACACTCGCGGTAGAAAGCATTTAAAGGGAAGAGAAACCATTTCCGTCAGCAATGTACAGGACAACCGGGGAAACCAGCAAAACGTGAGCAGTGTGATACATGTGCACAGCACAAAAGTGAAAATAAAAATAGAAAATGACCACAACAGAACTATTAAAAATAGTAATTCAGCTGGGGAACAGTTATAGTGATGGGCAAATACAGAAATCACACCCAGCAAAGCTCCAGAAAAAAGAAATGAATTTTGGAAGGGTCTACTGAGAGGAGACTCTTCCAAAAAACATTTCCACGTTTTGGAGCTTTCCTGGGAGTGTTTGCTATGGTTGCCCATTAATATCACTGTTGCCCAGCGTGGTGATATTTTGTCCCACATTTCCCGTGGTCATTTCCGGGGTTTATGTGCACGTTTGTCACCAGAAAGGGTGCATATGCCCACAGTAGAATTGCGTAGAGCAGGGTTTGTGACTCCATCCTGCCAGGCTTACTGCCTCCAGGGGCTGCACTGTCTCTGTGGCCAAAGTGTGGTACAGCGGACAGAGTCATTACCTCTAGGACCAGAGGGCAGAGGTTCAAAACCCAGCTGGGGCACCTGCCAGCCCAGTCCCTATATTTTACCCACCACTAAATAAAGATAGCGCAGACACCCCTGTATGCATGGGGAAAACACCCATATTTTACCCAACACCGCACACACACCACAACAATGGGCATTACCTACAGCCAAGTCCCCCAAATGCAGTCCCATACTGCCACATTGCAATCAGGTCAACTGCTTTTTCTGAGAGACGTTCATGCCAGCATGTTGGCGGACAAGTACATGTGGTGCAGGGGGCAGTGGCTGCTAACCACAGAAGACAGAGGCCTAGCCATGTGCAGGCTGGCACAGTCCACTGCAACAGACAGGTCCTGCCGGATCCACAGTCATGGACAGTCCAGGGAATCCAACCAATCTGTGGCTACACAGTGGTGCAGTGCACACAGACAGTGCATACAAGAACAGAAGGTCACAGGTTCAAAGCCCAGCTGGGGCTACTGCCAATCCTGCCCACATATTTTTCCCACAACTAAACAGTGATAGTAAGGACACACCTTTCATGGCGGGGACATATGCAATGGTAAGACATCTATCTTTTACCCCACTGAGCACAGACACCATGAACAGGGGCAGTACCTAGAGCAGAATCACCCAAATGCAGTCCTGGTGGGCCACACACCAGTCAGGTTCCATGCTGACACTCATACAAATGCCTGTGCTGTATATCTATGCACCACCCCCATGGCATGTAGATGTAGCCCATGCATATTCATGAGGGATAGCAGGAAAACCCGAACAGTGTGATGCAAACCTGGACTGGAGTTGGGAATCTGTGCCGTAAAGCAGCAGCCATCAAGGGCAGACACACCCACACCCACAGGCCCCATTGGCCAATGTCTCCTGGAAAGGCAGAACATTGGACCGTGCATGCAGCACCCAAAACGAGCACTTGCATAACTTACCAATGTCACCCTACACCTGAGGTATACGGTACACAGCTCGGAGACGTTTGCTAGGAGCACAGGCAGGCAGTTATCCATACGTTACGTACATACTGCTAGTTGACCCCATCCAAACAATCTGTTAGGTGTTTGCGGGGCATGCTCCAGGCCTGGCCTCTGACGGTGCTTACCACCCTGGGGAGTGACCACCAGCTGTAATGCGTACCATATCCATGCCTTGCCGTGCTCAGGACCGGTTTGGTGGGCAAGGCTACTTACCCCCTCAATCGTAGCACCATGATGGCAGAGGTGTGGAAGTGTGTGTCTGTCTATACCAGTGTTTCCCAACCCAGTCCTACGGGGCACACCGGCCAGTCAGGTTTTCGGGATATCCCTAATGACTATGCATGAGATATATATGCATTAGAGATATCCTGCCAACCTGACTGGTTTGTGGCCCTCCAGGGCTGGATTTGGAGACCCCTGCCTTACACCTCTGTCATTTAAGATTGTGAGTGGGCAAGGTGCAGATATCCTAGACATCGAAAGGGTATATAGAATGTGACACATTCCTCCTCAATTCTCACCACCACCAAAATATTGTCTATTAGACAACTTTTTGGTGGTGGTGAGAATCGAGGAGGAATGTGTCACATTCTATATACCCTTTCGATGTCTAGGACATCTGCACCTTGCCCACTCACAATCTTAAATGACAGAGGTATAAGGCAGGGGTCTCCAAATCCAGCCCTGGAGGGCCACAAACCAGTCAGGTTGGCAGGATATCTCTAATGCATATATATCTCATGCATAGTCATTAGGGATATCCCGAAAACCTGACTGGCCGGTGTGCCCCGTAGGACTGGGTTGGGAAACACTGGTCTATACAGTGGGTGTTGGCTGCAAGCCCCTTCAACAGCCCGCACTGCCAGCACTGTTGCCAGTATTGGCCAGTCAATGTGCATAATGAGGTGCAAGGTACCATGGGTATAGCCAGGGCAGGGTGGCGTGGCCAGGATGCATCTGCACTGGGCATAGGGCCCTGGCAGGGACATTGGCTGGGATATTGTAGTGTCCGGCCACCACCTACACAGACAGGGTGGCCAAAGCATGTCCTTCTGGGGGATCACGCTCACCCTGACTGTGCAGTGACCACAGCATGGCTAGGCCCCCCCATAGTGCTGTATAGTAGTTCTCTCATGTGATAGATATGGGTTTCTCTTTGGGGCCCAGTCACTGATCTATCTGCTTGCTGTGCATGCATCTCCATTGGGAACATGCACTATGGACTAACCAGCAGACTGTTTGTAGCTGGTAAATGTCTTGCTATAATGGCTTGCAGGGTGCAGTGGCTGTTGGCTTGCTGCAGGGGAATATCTGGTGGTGGAGTGCAGCTTACCATACCCTGGGCTTATGTCTGTCTGCTATTGTGTTATGGCTGTGTATGGAGCTGCCTGCCTGGGGGGGGGGGGGTGTGGTGGTGTTCCTCAGCAGGACTGGGGTTGATGTTGCCCTCTACTGCCACCTTTGCAGGGAGGTAGAGTGTGGATCCCTTGATGGGGACCATGTTTGCCACGGGGGAGGGGGTGCGCGCGCCTGATGGCAGCAGACAGGGATATCCATGGTGTTTGTGCAGAAACTAGCTATCTTACACATTAACACTGCTTTGGAATGCCCGCTTGGCCTCCATCAGCCATGGCAGGTGTTGTTGACCTGGTCCTGGCCACCTCATTGCACACTCAGGGTGAGCACAGTACCCGCACGATGTAACGGTGTGTGGCTACTCTGTGCCAGTAAAACACCCAGTCAGTGCCCCCTACTAGGCCAAGGTGCTGTGTGGGTGCACCCGGTCACTTCCCCCAACAGGGCCGAGGTGCTGTGGGGGTGCATTCCCCATCTTGTGTCCATCTGCGGACAGCTAATTTGCATGTGCAGTGCATCATGGGTACGGGTGGCCTAACCCTATCCTGTTGACACCAGCAGACTGTCTGTGAGGTGACGTGTAGGCTATCTGCAGCCAGCCAGGGGCCTGCTTACAGCTATGGAGCTGTAGCGCAATGGTTACATCACTGCCTGTGCAACCAGAGGTCATGGGTTCAAACCCACAGTGGGGCCCTTTGGTAGGGCTGTCCACAGCTTTATTTTTATTTACTGTACATATGTCTATGCCGGCAAGACCACCCTCAGCTTACTATACCCATTAGGTGCCTCTGAGGGTGCTTCATAGGGCGCCCTGTAGGCCACCTTATGGTTGCCATCCCTATAGGGTGCACTATACATTATCCTGTGTCACAACATACATGCTGCCCTATAGGGGTCATTCAAGGGTGCCTTGGCAAACAGTGCACTGTAACATGTGCCTTATGGGCCGCCATATGTTAACATGCTGGGAGAGTGCGTTTGCTAGTAGTGATAACAAAATATAATTATACAGCCTCCTACAGCACTCCTCAACATAATACATACTGCCTCAGCAGGCATTTTTCACTGGGCATTGTGAGGAGTTGAACCCCTGATCCCTGCACCATTGGTCAGTGTTTTAACCATTGTGCTGTGGCTCTGTTCCTGTGCTTGTGCATCAGCGCGCCGCCTTGTGCCTATCAGCGCGCCGCCTTCTGCCGCCCAAGGGGACCAGTGCGCCGCCTTCTGCTGCCCAAAAATAACTGTGCGCCGCCTTATGCCGCCCAAAAAGCACTGTGCGCCGCCTTATGCCGTTCCAAATTAATTTGCCTCCTAAAACAATGTTAATCATTACAGTTACTGCCTCAGCTGACCTTTGTCGTTGCGCACACTGGGGGATTGAACCCATGGCCCCTGCACCATTGGTCAGTGTCTTCACCGTTGTACCACAGCTCTGTTGTTTTGTATACTCAGCAGCGCGCCACTTTGCCTTTCCACGCGCTAATGTCGACCCCCGCACATTAGCGCGACGCACACACGTCCGGTTGCTTACTACCGTTTTTTTTCTATTTTCTGCCTGAACCGCCCACTCCTTATATGGCACAGGCACACTAGCACGGCCCCGCACGTTAGGAATGTTTAGTAAACATGCCCCTATGTCAGCCTATTCTAGCAATGCTGTTATTTATGCTAAATCTGTCCAGATCATGGTACCTAAGTGAAAGGAGTTCATCAGAAAAAGCAACTTCAACCAGGGTGAGAGGAAACTCATATTGCCCTGCTGCCCCCCTCCTCCTGATGAGATGATGGAACAACCAAACACAGGGGCGTGAGTCCACAGCTGCAGAGTCCAATTGAATGGATGGCAGACCCAGTAGAAGTGAGATCAGAATGAGGACTCCTTGTTAAGTTAATCATCTCTGACTGAGGATCCCCCCAAGGTGAAACAATCCAGGAACACATACAGATGTCCCACCGAATACCTCTCCTTCCTTCCCTAACAAACAGCCACCCAATGTGAAGGAACTACATCCTGCACCTGAAAGTAACTCTCCTTGATCTTCTTCTGGAAAGCCGTTGAGCTAAATACTAATAATACATAATAAATAAACAAATAAAAAGGAGATAACGTCTTGTGGATATATGCAGGTGAGTCCCATTTAGGTGATAAACCAGCCTATAACAAAGTGCACCTGTTATACACGAGAGCCCTTTCCAGAGCCTGTGCTCCTCACTTAACTCCTGCATCTAAATGAAGGCAAGTTCAGGCAGTGGAGGTATCATAAAAATTATTGTCTATGAGATAGCAATTTGCATTTGGAAAAAGGTAGGCTACCTACATGGTTTTTCCCCCATTTCTAAAATGTCCATTGTATATGTTTCTATCCTGAGAGCCGATTTATATAGTGCATCTGGATTTTCAGAAAGCCTTTGACAAGGTTCTTCATGAGAGACTCTCGGCGAAATTATAAAGTCATTGGATAGAAGGCAGTGTACTATTGTGGATCATGAACTGTTTAAAAGATGGAAAGCAGAGAGTAAGGCTAAATGGCCAATTTCTCAATGGAAAAAGGTGAATAATGGTGTACCCCAAGGATCTGTGCTGGGCTGCTGCTTTTTAACATATTCATAAATGACCCGGATATTGGAATAATGAGTGAGATGATCAAATTTGAAGATGCTACAAAATTATTCAAAGTTGTTAAAACACAAGAGGATTGTAAAAAATTGCAAGAGGACCTTGAAAAATTGGACAACTCTGGGCCACATTAAGAAGCATGGGTATACTAGAACACCTGATTGTTCTCTTGCACAACCTTTACGCTGATCAAGAAGCAACAGTTCAAACGGAAATTGGAGAAACAGAATGGTTTAAAATCAGCAAAGATATACGACAAGGCTGCATACTTTCCACCTACCTTTTTAATTTATATGCAGAACAATTCATCAGAGAAGCAGGACTGTATGAAAACAACAGAGGTGTGAAGATTGGTGGAAGACTCATCAACAACTTTCGCTATGCTGATGATACTACATTACTGGCTGAAAGTGAAGACAATTTGAAATATTTGCTTCTCAAGATCAAGGAATATAGTCTTAAAATGGGTCTGCACCTTAATATTAAGAAGACAAAGATCCTGGAGGAACAGCAGCAAGAGATACCAGGGCTAGGCGGCTAACTTCTACATTGGCGATTGGTCTGCAGGCGAAACTCCTCCCATTTTTCCTTTCCATCAAGGCTCCTGCAGCATTTAAACACCGGCTGTTCTCAGGGAGGTGAGGAACAGTGTCGGGAGATACCGGGGCTTGGCAGCTATCTTCTACATCGCGATTGGCCTGCAGGCGAAACTACTCCCATTTCTCCTTTCCATCGAGGCTCCTGCAGCATTTAAACACCAGCTGTTCTCAGGGAGGTGAGGAACAGCGGCGGGAGATACCGTGGCTTGGGGGCTATCTTCTACATCGGCAATTGGTCTGCAGGTGAAACTCCTCCCATTTCTCCTTTCCATCGAGGCTCCTGCAGCATTTAAACACCAGCTGTTCTCAGGGAGGTGAGGAACAGTGGCAGGAGATACCGGGGCTTGGCGGCTATCTTCTACATCGGCGATTGGTCTGCAGGCGAAACTCCTCCCATTTCTCCTTTCCATCGACACTCCTGCAGCATTTAAACGCTGGCCGCCTTTGCGGCCGCAGTCGCGTGCCCGAAGGGGGCCTGACCAAAGGGGGAACGCCCTTTTGGTGCCCCTTCAGTGCCTATTTGGGGCCTTTGGGCCCCAAATTGCTGAGGGAATGCCCAGAGGGCACTTCAAACGGAAAAGTAAGTCTGTGAAACAAGCCTCTGATAACATTTCCACCTCTAAAGTAGCTACTCGCCCAATGGACCAACATGTGGTTACTTTACAGAAGGCTGCTTCTGTTGTTCAGATTTCTTCATCTCCTGCCTCTGGTGCCTCCCTAAGTTCTATTGAAAGGACTCCTCCACCTAACCCTGGTTTGTCTCAGACTCAGGTTTTGGGCGTATCCTCCCATTTCTTATGTTCTTATGTTCCTCCCCTGAGGTTTCTTCTGCCTCTGGGGAGGAAGAGGGTGTTTCTTTTGATTCTTCAATTTCACCTTGTGAAGTATCTTCTTGAATTCCTATTTTGGCTATTAACTTAGAAGGTGTTCATTCCTCATCTGTTGCTGTTAATCCTCAAGATGTTACTTTATCTGATATTTGGAAACAAGTCTCTGCTACTAATTCTTTGTTGACTAAATTTATGGATCAAACTGCTGTTTTTTCTCAACAGGTTGTTAATAGAGTACAAGTATTAGAAGCAACTGTTGGCAGTTTATCTCAACGTGCTGATAGGGTGGAAGCTCAAGCTGGTGCTTTGCAATCGGCAAGTGCTTCCTCCCTAAAAAGATACTTTGATTTTGTATTAACAGCTAGAATCATTGTAAAATATCTCTTGAAAATATTCGTATTTTGAATTTTCCTAAGACTCGCTTTATGTCACCTCTTCTCTTGTTTAAGCAGTATTGTAAAGAAATATTGTTACTGCCAGAAGCCGAAGCTATTTTGATTGCTCATTCTTTTTATTTGCCGGTGTGGTAGGCACCTGTGGAAAATAGTGTGGCTCTGTCTATGGAACAGAGTGACTTGAATTTAAATGATTTTCTTGAGACTTCTCAAGCTCTGAGAAGTGCCACACTAGTGATTACTTTGGTCAATCTTGCTGATAAGGCCAGAATTATGAAGGCATTTTTTTAAAAAAAAGATGTTTCCTTTCACGGCCATAAGTTATCCATTCCTTTGCGTGCCACACTAGTGATTACTTTTGTCAATCTTGCTGATAAGGCCAGAATTATGAAGGCATTTTTTTTTTTAAAAGATGTTTCCTTTCACGGCCATAAGTTATCCATTTTTCCCGATGTCTTCCGCTCTACCCAAATTCAGAGGAGGTCCTTCCTTCAGCTTAAACCTCGTGTTCTGGCTGAGGGAGGAGCCTTCTTCCTCCGCTTTCCTAAGTGTTTGATTACTTTGCAAGGAATAGATTATGTTTTTGTTGATCCATTGCAACTTGAAACACTTTTGACGTCTATCCAGGTCTAAGATAAATTGTATTTTGTTTATAATTTTTTTTTTTTTTTGGTATTTAAGGTTGGGGGATGTAGCCTTTAATTTATTGTCCCTGGCTGTTTTCCACTGCTGTTTTCTTCATGACGTGGGCTGTATAGCGGTATTGGATGAGTTTAATTTTGTTTTTGTTATCTCTTTCTTTGGACCACTTATTTTCCTTATGTTTTGTATTTGGAATGCATTATATATAATATTAAAAAAAAAGAAGACAAAGATCCTGACAACTGTCCAAATGAATAAGTTCATCGTTGATAGAGAAGAAATTGAAATAGTTGTCAACTTTAACCTACTTTTATCAACTATCAATAAAGAAGCAACAGGCAGTCAAGAAATCAGATGATGCATTGCTCTTGACAGAATGACTATGAAGGACCTAGATAAGATTTTCAAGAGCAGAGATGTCTCTCTCCATACAAAGATTTGACTTGTTCAAGCCATGGTATTTTCAATAACATCATATGGATGTGAAAGTTGGACAGTGAAAAAGAAAGACAGGAAGAAAATTGATGCCTTTGAATTATGATGCTGGCAACGAATACTTTGTATACCATGGACTCCCTAAAGAACAAACGAGTCAGTACTAGAGGAGATCAAACCTAAGTTTTCTTTAGAAGCTCAGATGACAAGACTTTGGGGTATGTTTACTAAACTGTGGTAATGTCACTCGCGTTAGGTTCCGCGGTAAAGGTACAGATGCCCATATAAAGGCCTGGGCGGTGCATCGTTACAGCAAGCCATAACAGCTAACGCATGTTACAAGACACCTTCGACTAACACGTGCTACAAGGCATCTTACAAGGCACCTTACAAGGCACATTACGAGACGCCTTGTAAGATGCCTTGTAAGGCGCCTTGTAAGGTGCCTTATAAGTAAGGTGCCTTGTAAGGTGCCTTATAAGTAAGGTGCCTTATAAGGTGCCTCGTTAGGTGCCTTATAAGGTGTCTTGATAGGTGCCCTAGAAGGTGCATTATAAGGTGCCTTGTTAGGTGCCCTAGAAGATGCCTTTTTAGGTGCCCTATAAGGTGCCTTGTAAGGTGCCTCATAAGGCGCTTTGTAAGGTGCCCTATACAGTAGGGCTCCTTAGGCTAAGTGCCGTATTAGGCACCCCTGGACAAGGCACCTTAGAAGGCACCCTGGGTTACGGAACCATAGGTTAAGGTGGCCTAACAAGGTCATGGTGCCCTAGGTTAGTATGGCCTAAGGGCTGCAAGGTGCTTCAGGATGACATGCATGACCTGTGAGGAACAGAGACAGATGTAGCCCTAATACTAGATACAGCACTCAGGAAAGGCAATGAACAGGTGAGTGAAGGAGGGAGAGCTGGGAGCCGCTGGACCTGCCATATCTGAGGGCATCCCATGTGGCTGCCAGTACTGATGACAAACATGGTGGGGGCAACTGTACCATAGCACAGGGTGTTGGCAATGTAAAGTACTGGAAAGACAATTGGTGGCAGACGATGGGAATGTGTGTCCCCCAGTGGAGGCGGAGGTGGCAGGATAGTTACAATGATGGGTGGACAGAGGAGTGGTGGTGCCATGCAGATCAGGCACAGGCAAGGCAAGCATGAAGAGGCACAATGCAGGAAAGGATAGCAGTGCAGGAAATGGGGTGACAGCCTGCAGAAGCAGACAGGACTCTACACAGCTGACAGACGCAGATAGATGGACCGAGGGAATGTTGGCAATTGTGGCAAGGGTATTATGGGCTGGCAGCACAAATATTCAAGTTACAGGTATGCAAACTATTTGAGTAGGACAGGCATGAAAGGAGGGAACAATGAGGAATTGAACCCATGAATACTGCTGAGAATGGCATTGTATTAACCAGTAGGTTGTACCTCCATGGTGCATGTCACAGCAATGGCTGGGTACAGAAGGACTGCAGGTCACCACACAAACTGTCTGCTTTAAGTGCCAGGATAGGGTAACCCCACCAGTACCCATGATGCAATGCACATTCTGAATAGCTGTCTACAGCTGATCAGCAAATGGGGTCTGCACCTCTCTGGTACCTCAGCTTGGAAAGACGAACTGACAGGGTGTGATACTGGCACAGAGTAGCTACAGACCATGCCATTGTGCAGGTTCTGTTTTCTCCTTGAGGGATAGGATGGGTGCCTAGTACTAGGTCCGCAGTAAATGTGGTGCTAGAGATAGGCCCTGCTGTACATCCTCATCACTGCCAGTGTGTGACAGGTGTTCCTTGCAGTGCAGCTGATGGTAATTTGGTGTCCGTCTTTATCCTGCAGTTGCATGTGGCCCTCTGGGACCATACACCACCCAGATTAGTATGTACCCCGTGTTAGGGTCTGGCTGACTTGGGCACCTGTAATCACAGGAGAGAAGTTTGTATAGCAGTGTCTTTGTAGGTCAAAGTGGTATACACTGTATACACCCTTTTTGTAGGTAAGTAACAGGTGTCCCAGCCCCCGTGAAGTAACCTTCATCCTGCTGGTATAAGACAGCCCTGCAGGGTTGGTGGGCCAGAGCCATACCTGTGACTGGGGCAGTGGCAAACCAGCAGCAATGATGGGGTTAGCTCTGGACAACCCCAACTGTCTCACACCACTGTCTGCCTGTCACCAGCAGACAGCACAGTCAGACTGCACCTTATAGGTGTTCCAACCATGCACAGTCTAACTGCAGACAGTCCACTAGCCAGTCCATAGTGCATGCTCACAGAGAAACTATGTGAAACAAGCAGATATCTCAGTGATTGGGACCCCAACACTGGGAACACAAAATTATCACTGGTGGCGGATTGTGTAGTGCGCTATGTGGGAACCTAGACATGCCATGGTCACTGCTCAGTCAGAGTGAGTACCCTCCTAGCATGCTATGCTGTGGCCTGTCCATGCAGGCGGTGGTTGGGCACTACAGTGTCCCAGCCATTGCCCCACACTCTGTGAAGATGCATCCTGGCCAATCCGCCCTGTCCGGGACATACCTACAACACCTACAACACCTTGCTCCTCATTATGCACATATTCAGGTAAAAGTGGGACATTGTGGGCCCGGTGAGGTGTGAGCAGCCACAAAACAATGGAAAGATATACACACACACTCTCCTATTGCAGCATTCTGCAAAGATATGGGTGGTTGGCAACCCTGCCCGCCGCACTGGTCCTAATCACAGTGCCGACATTGCTAAACTGTGCAGGGGGTAGTAGTAGTGCTCTGGTGATAACTGCAGCTCAATGCTGGGGCCAACAGCCTGACTCCATGCATCTTTGGATTGTGGAGCCTGTGTGCGTGGGTGTTTGTACCCCTGTTCGCCGCTGCTTTGGGCTTTGCACATGTTGCTGTTGTATCTGCATTGGAGGGTAAAACATAGGGACATTCTCTGCAGGAACCACAGCTGGGGCTTGAATCTGTGATCTTCTGCTTCTGAACACACTGGCTGGGTGTACTGCACCATACTGTAACCACAGATGCATGGTGGTCCCTGGGGCTACCTGTACTTTTCCTCAGCCAGACCTTTTATGTTGCACTGCACACCACGTACTGGTACAGGGCATGGCCTAGGTCTACTGCAGGCAGGTGCCACTGCCCCCTCCAGCATGGGCACCCCCCCTGCCATGCTGACATGACCATATGCTGTCGGATCTGGTAGTGCGCAGTCCCAGGCCATCCACTGTGTGGGTAGGTGGTTGCCTAGGGAGCGGGGTCTGGGGCATGGGGCATACATGAGCATCCTCACATCCCCCCCATCACTGCCTACCAATAGTCAGTCCCTTCTGCTTGGGGGAGGGTTGGCTGGGGGGATGTCAGGTCAGTGCCCTGGCAACTGTTAGCTCGGTGGACCAGGTAGATGTACAGTAGATGGATTGTGTTTGGCCTTTGTCAGCTGCTGTCCTGCTGATTTCCGGTTTCCATGTTCCTATGTGCCACCAAGGCACCCACCTAGTCCACCCTGTGCCCCAGCTGCCCCCACTACATATCCCGCCTGCAGCCCCCTATGCCCCACTTGCACCATCACCATAGTGGCCTTTCATACTTGGGCACTATGCTGTTGCTGGACATGGAGCACTACTATTACGTTTCTTGGGCTCCCTGATTATGCTGTACATTGCTGACACTAAAATGGTTTCTCTCTCCTGCAAATGTGCATCTAACTGCAGGTTTTCATTTGTGGTAGGATTCAGCCCTTCAGTTCAGTGCATTAGTGTGCAGGGAGCCTATCCCCGCCCACTCCCCACCCATTGACCCCTCCCCCGCCCTCTCTCCACCCTCTGTGGTGTTTACCACGGCCGGGAACGTTAATGATCATTAGGTAACGTTAACATGCATTAACGTTACATACCTCACATTAACGTTACCTAATGATTGTTAACGTTATCTAACGCGTGGTCTGTAACGTTACCGCAGTTTAGTAAACATGCCCCTTTGACTTTCATACTTTGGACATATCATACGAAGAGAGAGATCATTAGAGAAAGACATCATGCTTGGCAAGGTAGAAGGTCAACGCAAAAGAGGAAGGCCAGCAATGAGATGGATTGATATAATAACAGCAGCTACGGATGCCAGTCTGTCAACAATGAGCCACATAACTGAAGACCGAACACAGTTTAGGACAACTATCCAGAGGGTAGCCATGAGCTGACACCAACTTGATGGCACTTAACAACAACAACATCAAGGATATAACAGAATTAGAAAAGGTACAGAGAAAAAACACTAAAATGGTAATGGGGATGGACGGATATCCCTGAGAAAAGGTTAGGGCTCTTCAACTAGGAAAAAGACAGCTGAGGGGAGATATGATAGAGCTTTATTAATTAATGAATGGTGTGGAATGGGTAAATGTAGATTTGTTGTTTATGCCATCAAAAAGTAGAAAGACTAAGGGGCATGTTTACTAAACATTCCTAACGTGCGGGGCCGCGGTAGTGTGCCTGTGCCATATAAGGAGTGGGCGGTTCAGGCCAAAAAAGAAAAAAAAAAGACCGTATGTGTGCGCATCGCGTTAATGTGCGGGGCCCACATTAGCGCGTGGGAAGGCTAAGTGGGGCGCAGCTGGGCACATATAGGAACAGAGCCGTAGCACAACAGTGAAGACAATAACCAATGGTGCAGGGGCCACAGGTTCAATCCCCCAGTGTGTGCAGCCCAAAAAGCCTGGCTGAGGCACCACCTTGAATGTGGAAATGTGTGTCAGGAGGCAAAATAATTTTGGGGCGGCATAAGGCAGCACACTGTTCATTTTGGGGCGGCATAAGGCGGCGCACTGTTCATTGTGGGGCGGCATAAGGCGGCGCACTGTTCATTGTGGGGCAGCATAAGGCGGCGCACTGTTCATATTGGGGCGGCATAAGGCGGCGCACTGTTCATTGTGGGGCGGCATAAGGCGGCGCACTGTTCATTGTGGGCAGCAGGATGCAGTGCGCTGATGGCCACAAGGCAGTGCACTGATGCTAAAGCAAAGAGCCACAGCGCAATGGTTAAGACACTGACCAATGGTGCAGGGACCAGGGGTTCAATCCCTCCCAATGCCCATTGGAAAAGATTAGCTGAGGCAGTATTTTTTATGTTGTGGAGTGCTTTAGGAGGCTTTTTAATTCTATTTTGTGATAACTACTAGCAAACGCACTCTCACAGCATGTTAACATAAGGCGGACCATAAGGCACATGTTACAGTGCACCGTCCGCCAAGGCACCCTAGAATGTCCCCTATAGGGCAGCATGTATGTTGCGACACAGGATAATGTATAGTGCACCCTATATGGATGCCAACCATAAAGTTCCCTATAGGGCGCCCAATAAAGCACCCTCAGAGGAACCTTATGGGTACAGTACACTGAGGGTGTTATTGCAGGCATCAACATATGTACAGTAAATGTAAAAAATGCTTTGGAAAACCCTATCACAGAACCCCACTGTGGGTATGAACCCATGACCTCTGGCTGCACAGGCAGTGGCGTAACCATTGGGCTACACCTCTATAGCTGTAAGCAAGCTCCTGCCTGGCTGCAGATAGCCTGCACGTCACATCACAGACAGTCTGCTGGTGTAAACAGGATAGGGTTAGGCCACCCGTACCCATGATGCACTGCACATGCAAATCAGCTGTCCACAGATGCACACAAGATGGGAACTGCACCCCTAAAGCTACCCGGCCTGGTAGGGGGAGGTGTCCTTGTGCACCCACACAGCACCTCGGCCTGGTAGGGTGTCCTGAGTGGGTGGACAAACGGCAAAGAGTAGCTAAACACCATCACATTGTGCGGTTACTATGCCCAACCTGAGTGTGTGATGATGCGCCCAGGACCAGGTGCACAACACCTTGCATGGCTGAATGCGGCCATGCCAGAGCTCTAAAGCAGCAATAACCTGTGAAATAGGTAGGTGCTGCATAAACATCTTGGAGATCACTGTCTGCCACAGTTAGTGGAACACACACACACACACACACACACACACACACACACCGGTGGACAAAACAGGGCCTCCCACCAACAGATCCCCATACCATCCTCCTCCTCCTCCCCCCCCCCCCATGGCAGCAGAGTCAACCATCAACCCCAGTCCTGCTGGGGAAGTAGACACCCCCCCCCTCCCTCCCAGAGCAGTCCAAGCAGCTCCACACACATCCATAACACAATATCAGACAGACATTAGGCCTGGATATTCATAGATGCACCCCACCACTATCTAATATTCTCCTGCAGCAAGCCATCGGCCACTGCACCCTGCAAGGCACTCCATCAAAACACATACCATCTGTGCTCAGTCTGCTGGTTGGTCCTGATGGAAATGCATGCACCCACAACTGGGGTGGCAGCACACACAAGCAGATAAGTCAGTGTCCTCCTCACTTCTAACCACCACCAAAAAATTATTAGACAAATTTTTGGTGGTGGTGAGAATCGAGGAGGAATGTAACACATTCTATATACCCTTTCGATGTCTAGGACATCTGTACCTTGTCCACTCACAATCTTAAATGACAGAGGTATAAGGCAGGGGTCTCCAAATCCAGCCCTGGAGGGCCACAAACCAGTCAGGTTGGCAGGATATCTCTAATGCATATATATCTCATGCATAGTCATTAGGGATATCCCGAAAACCTGACTGGCCGGTGGGCCCCATAGGACTGGGTTGGGGACCACTGGTATAGACAGACACACACTTCCACACCTATGCCAGCATGGTGCTATTATTGAGGAGGTAATTAGCCTTGGCCACCAAACCTGTCCTAGGCACGGCAAGGCATGGATATGGTACGCAGTACTGCTGGGGGTCACTCCCCAGGGTGGTAAACACCGTCAGAGGCCAGTCCTGGAGCACGCCCCGCAAACACCTAACAGATTGTTCTGATGGGGTCAACTAGCAGTATGTGCGTAACGTATGGATATCTATCTGCCAGTACTCCTAGCAAACGTCTCAGAGCTGTGTACCATATACCTCAGGTGTAGGGTGACATTGCTAAGGTATGCAGGTGCTAGTATTGGGAGATGCACGCAGGGTCCACTGTTTCTGCCTCTCCAGGAGACATTGGCCAATGGGGCCTGTGGGTGTGGGTGTGTCTGCCCCTGTTGGCTGCTGCTTTACGGCAGAGATTCCCAACCCCAGTCCAGGTCTGCATCACACTGTTCGTGTTTTCCTGCTGTCCCTCATGAATATGCATGAGCTACGTCTACATGCCATGGGGGTGGTGCATAGATATACAGCACAGGCATTTGTATGAGTGGCAGCATGGAACCTGACTGATGTGTGGCACACCAGGAATGCATTTGGGAGAGTCTGCTCTAGGTACTGCCCCTGTTCATGGTGTCTGTGCTCAGTGGGGTAAAAGATAGACGTATTACCATTGCATATGTCCTCGACACGAAAGGTGTGTCCTTACTATCACTGTGTAGGTGTGGGAAAAATATGTGGCTAGGATTGGTGGTAGCCCCAGCTGGGCTTTGAACCTGTGACCTTCTGTTCCTGCATGCACTGTCTGTGTGCACTGCACCACTGTGTAGCCACAGGTTGGTTGGTTTCCCTGGAACGTCCATGACTGTGGATCCGGCAGGGCCTGTCTGTTGCAGTGGACTGTGCCAGCCTGCACATGGCTAGGCCTCTGTCTTCTGTGGCTAGCAGCCACTGCCCCCTGCACCACATGTACTCGTCCGCCAACATGCTGGCATGAGCTTCTCTCAGAAACAGCAAATGACCAGATTACAATGTGGCAGTACGGGACTGCATTTGGGGGATTTGGTTGTATGTAATGCCCATTGTTGTTGTGTTTTTGCAGTGTTGTGTAAAATATGGGTATTTTCCCCATGCTTATGTTCCCTGCAATACAGGGGTGTCTGCGCTATCTTTGTTTAGTGGTGGGTAAAATATAGGGGCTGGGCTGTGCCCCAGCTGGGATTTGAACCTCTGACCCTAGAGGTACTGGCTCTGTCCGCTGCACCACACTATGGCCACAGAGACAATGCAGCCCCTGGAGGTAGTATACCTGGCAGGATGGAGTCACAAACCCTGCTCTACGCATTTTTACTGTGGGCACATGCACTCTGTCTGGTGACAAACGTGCACATAAACCCCAGAAATGACCACAGACACTGGGGGACAATATATCACCACGCTGGGCAAAAGTGATATTAATGGGCAACCATAGCAAACACTCCCAGGAAAGCTCCAAAAAGGACATTTGTTTTGGATGAGTCTCCACTCCGTAGACCCTTCCAATATTCATTTCTTCTTTCTGGAGCTTTCCTGGGTGTGTTTTCTATATTTGCCCATTACTATAACTGTTCCCCAGCTGCATTACTATTTGTGATATTTTTGTTGTGGTCACTTTCTATTTTTATTTTCACTTTTGTGCTGTGCACATGTATCACACTGCTCACGTTTTGCAGGTTTCCCCGATTTTGCTGTACATTGCTGACGGAAATGGTTTCTCTTCCCTTTAAATGCCCTCTACCGCGAGTGTTTCACTCGCGGTAGATTTGCTTTGGGATTCGGCCCCGATAATGTGTGGGGAGCCTCTCCCCTCCCCTTCCCTGCCCATTAAACCCGTCTCTCCGCCCCTCAGGAACCTTCCTCCGCCCTCCGTTAGCCATTCCACACCTCTATCGGACATTTGCGGGCCCGTACTTGTGCGGGGCCCGTTATTGTGCCGCGCACCTGTGCGGGGGTGACACGCACGATTGCAGGGCGTTTAAGCGCTCTTAAGTACCGCTTTTAGTGCACTATTTTGCGGCGCGCAAATGAGCGGTTTTTAGTAAACATGCCCCTAAGGGAGATATAATGTAGCAACAGTGTAACCCATTTAAAACTAATAAGAGAAACTATTTTTTCACTCAACATGTAATCAATCTCTGGAATTTGTTACCGGAGGATGTGGTAAAAGCTGTTAGTGTAGCTGGGTTTAAAAAGAGGTTTGGACAAGGTTCTGGAGGAAAGATCCATAAACCATTATTAAAGATGACCCCAGGAAATCCACTCTTTACCACAGGACAAGCATTGTGAAACCTGTGTACCTTTTTGGGAACCTGCCAGATACTTGTGATCTGAATTGGTCACTGTTGGAAACAGGATACTAAGCTTGATGGACCTTGGTCTGACACAGTATGGCATTTCTTATGTTCTTATGTTCGCCATTCTAGAGCAATGGAACAGAGATGCATGCAAGAATTTGGTTAAGGACCCCTTCCATGGCATGGAGTTCTGCTCACATCCCTTACAGGTGTGTCTCCATGAGGTCCTGAAATCTCGTAACTGCATCAAAGCTCTGGTGCACCCCCATCATAGAGACATTTATTTATTTATTTAACAGTTTGTATATACCGCCTTATCATTAAATCAAAGCGGTTTGCATTATAACTCACACGTTTACAAGGAATTTATTATGAAACTCATGATTACAAATAACTTATTATAAGATATGAGGTGCAATGAGACCTTGGGGTCATGAAAATCCCTAGTGACCTCATGGGAATGCATGTGGTTCAGCAGGGAGGCAGCCTGGACAACCTGGGTCAGCAGTAGCTGCTGTGGTATCATTTTTCTAATCCTCTTATAACCATGACCGCAAGTTTTGGGCACTGATGACTGAAGCCTTATCTGCAACATTCCAAGAATCCATCACCATATGTCCTCCCCGGAATTTCCAGCACTCTGCTCATATTCCAGCCCTTCAAGTACTCCACCATTTTCTATAACAGAGTCATAACATATATTGGTTGGAATAGTGTTTTCTAGATCAGTGATTCCTACAAACCAAAGCACCTGCTCTCACTACTTCTTCAATACGAGTGCAATTATATAAGGAGGCAGCTATTTTTAGGTGTTAACAATGTGCATAAATGTCAGTATTTCAGTCATGCATGCTCTTTAAGCAGCATTTTAGAAGGGATGTCCAGGAAAATTTTGAGATGACCAGCTCACAAATTTCGAAATACTGGGGGAGTAGCAGCAGTGAAGGGAAGCACATGGAAGTGCCTTCTCAAATTGCTTTACTCCACCCCGAAAGATGGACATTTCCACAACCGGTTATAAAGACAGGCCCATGCAAATGACACGGCTGGGTACATGAATGTTTGCCGGTCCGTTCAGAAATGTGGACATCCCTGAAATGTACAGATGCAGAAACAGGGATACAGACATACCGGCCAAGGTATTTCAGAATGAAGGCATCTATGCCATGATACATGCATGTCCTAGCCTGCCATTTTAGATCTGCAGATGTGCAGCAGTGGGGCAGTGAAAATGAAAGGACACTTAATAAACATGAAGAGTTTGTTGAACTGGCAGAAAGTACTGTGGCAATGAGAGCACATTTTGCTCATCCCCCCTCAGGTATTGCTGCCATGAAAGAAGCACTTTTCTGCAATTCATGGTCAGGAGCAGGTATAGGCATGGACGCATCGGAACAGATGTGCACAGGCCTTTCTGAAATCATGCAGCAAGATGCCTCTCTGCAGGACTGGCCAGGCCATGCCTCCACCATGTCCCCATGCAACATGGATGTGACTGGGCTGGGATGTCTATATATGCAGCTTTCTAAAATGGCTCCGGGGACGTCTTGGTGATTTGCACATCTGAATGCCCATTTTCAGACATCAAAAACAGAAATAGAGCTTCTAAAATGATCTCTTAAGTGGCCACTTACATGCATAAATGACCTTTTATAAAATACCTACCAGCATAAAAGAATGCACATTGTTTGCATGGTGCATACTTTCACTATGAGAGTACACAAGAACAGAGTATGGGTAGAGCGCGGGTGAAGTGAGCAAGAATGCACATGAATTACAAAAAACAATAATTTAAGCATCTACTTGCAAATAGAGCATTGTCATTTACACCAGATCTAGGTTGGTGTAAGTGACAATTACTAAATTTAAGTTGTGTTCTATGCCACTGATACTTGTATTTTATAAAGGCAAGTAGGTGCCTACTAGTCTTTATAAAATAGGTTTTATTTAGGTGCATTAAAACACATTTTGACTATGCATCCTGTTATAAAATATCCTCTAGATGTGTACTCATGGAGGAATTAATGTCATGCATTAATCAATCATGGATTTTAAAGGGAGGCTCTAACCATTTATTCTTCTTAACTCCTTCTAAAAGTCACAAAAAGGGCAGAGCACCTATTAGCTCTGCCTAGGCACAGAAAATAGCCTTTGGTCCCTTGAAATGCAGGCAATTTGACACTCCATTGTAATTACAGGCATCATGTGAAATGCTTATTGTCTGACAATCTGTAATGGCAGCTAGAAACAGTAGCTAGCCACAACTCACTTCATACAGCTGGCTTTCAGTGATCAGTATTAGGAAGAGGTGAACTATATCTAGTGGGATAATGTTCCAACTCTGGTTAAGGCTAACATGTGCTGTCTTTTAGTTTGTGTGAGAGTGACTAAAAAATATATGAATGGGGGAAGAGAAGGGAAAGCAGAGCAGGGAGAATATTTGTGGATAGCATGAGAAGATACTTGTACAGTTAATAAGGACAGTCAACAGTGAACATGGTGCTTCATAGACTGACTACCATGTTTGTTCATGGGAAAACAATTACAAAAAAACCCCATTTTCCTCTCATGGGATATGTTTTTTTAGTGCCATCAAATCTGTGCTGACTCCTGGTGACCCAGCTGCCTTTGGGTTTTCTTAACAAAGTATCACTGGAAGCAGATTGTCAGGCCTTTTCTTAAGAGGCCACGGAGGATAAAGTGACTTGCCAAGGTCACAAGGAGTGCTAGTGGGAATCAAACCCTTGATTTTCTGGACAGTTGCTCTAACCACTAGACTAGTCCTCCATCCCTACATAAGGTATATTGCTAACTATTTTGGCAAAAGAAAGGTCAATTGGACATATAGGCCCCTTTACTGTAGTGTGGTAAATGTTTGCACTTCCTGCACCTTAACTGCAAAAGTTAAAGTACAGTAAGTGCAAACCTCTTGTAGTAAGTGCAAACCCTGTACAGTAAATGCAGTGGGTGTGTCCAGCATCTGCCCTTCATTTAATGCACAAAGCATACACTTAGTGCATGGCCTGTATTCTCTGCCTCAGAAGGTAGCGTCAGAGCACCTGCACTACTTACCAAAGCAGGGAATGCAGGCCGACAAGCAAAATATATGAGAAGGAAAACACAGCTATAGCTGAAATGTTCTCCCCTCCCAAGTCCTGTACCCAATTTACACCAAATGAACCACCTCAATCTGTGTCCCCAACACAACCCCCTCTACTGATCAACACCTCTCTGATCCGCCCCCCCCCCACACTGATCAGAACCCTCTTCATCAACACCTCCCGCATGAAAGCAACTCAGCAAGGAAAATCTCCTGTAAGATGCCCACCTCCATTTATGCCCTGCCCTCAACCTGGAACCTCCCCTCACCCCAAAAACACTCCCCATGTCATATTTGGGGGCTTCCTGGTGGTCTCAGTGGTGAATTGGTTAGGAAAGGTCACTCCGCTCCTGCTCTGGCTCCAACAACTCTCAAAACTGAACTGGCAAGCTCTATCAATAGTCTTGTGCTACTGACCCCTAGAGTTATGCTCTACTTCTTGTTCATTATAATGATCATTATTTGTTACCCTAGTAAATAACTTGTTGACTTTGACAACATACTGAATTGCAGCCAAATAGCCCCATTTACCCAATATTCATTTGTTATTATGGGCCAAAATCACAAGCAATGCCTCTATCCCTTAAGGGCCTGTTTATTTATAAGGTTACAATGTTTTATGTGTTGTTTAATGTGAACCGCTTTGACCAGGGGATAAAACAGTATAGAAGATCTGGTAAATAAATAAATACATATTCAAAAGACATTTACCTGGTTTCCAGCCCTGTAAACCATGTAAATGCCACTCAGTGGGATATTCTGAATATTCTCAATCTTCTCCCTTACACTTCCTGATGCTAACTGCTTAGCATCGGGTGTGTCGTGGGCGTTCCAGGGAGGAGCGGAGGTGGCGACAGTCGGTAACCAGGCAGTGGTGATATTTCATGCTGCCCAGTTAGCAACCTGTGGCTAAAAGATAGGCAATTACCCACACATAATCCCCCTACATTCATTAAAAAAAAAAAATTGTGTCGGACTGTTTGCCTTGAGGGATAATTCACTCTTGTAGCAAAAACTGTCCTTTTATTCATTTTAATTAGCAAGTCTCAAATTCACCATAACCCGTGAATGACCAGGGAACTCACACACAATGAATCCCCTAAAAAACAACTAAAAATCACCCACTTAACTTATAAGGCAAATCCACAGCTTCATATGTCCAGTCTTTTGGTCAAGAACCTAGATCTCGCTTTTTCATCTTGTCAACTTGTTCACAGCGATACTTCCATTCTTAATATAATTTCCAAACCGTTGGTCAATTTTCCCCACAAAAGGCAAACATTTAGCTGGCTATTGTTCAAACAAAAGGCAAATACAAGCAGTGACACAGCGCTATGTTTCAGGTATTGTTCTTTCTTCACCCTCCATCAGGCCATATCCAATGATGAATGCCTCCGATTCTCCCTCACTCTATCTTAAGGGGGAAATCTTGCTGACATCAATACTATCACACCAATGAAAGATCTCCTGATTAGATTTACAGAAGGCTCCACCAATCCAGTTCAAGGTTCAACCCTTGAGGAACTACAGTCTTTAAATGGAAGATCCATTTTTGTTTCAGATATTGTAAATGTTGGATCCTATTACCACCCCGAAATGTCAATGGAACATGGTCTACGATCCGCCATGTATAGTCATGAAAATGATGACCTTTACATAAACTAGGTGATACTACCGGAGCAGTCAATGTCTGTGTCCGATGACAAGATCGATCTTCTTATAAACACAATTTTATTGATCTGATGGTCCGACCAATATATCTCAAAGAACAAGGACAAATTAACATGTACACGGCATATGATGTTATACAATTTGTTCGATGAAACACCGTATAAGTGTAATTTGAATAAGAATCAATCCACTGAAGGCCCACTATAGTGGTGTTAAAAAAATCACAGTTTCCACACGCGTAATGTCCCAGCTGATCCGCTGATACTGAATTTGTCAAATTTGATGGATCATCTCAGCGCATCACTAAATTGGCTATATTCTGACCCCGCCGATAAGCTAACATAAGGGGTTTCTGAAAGCAAGCATGAACTTGTAGTATATGCCAATGTTTCCTGAGAATAGTACTAATTTGGTCAGTTAAATGCATAAAAGGAAGTATGCCCACTATGGGATATGTTGCTTCATCTACTGCCTTATCCTTTGTGTGATCCCACCATTCAGGATGATTATATTGGGCACGTTTATATGCTCTCCGAACCAAATCTGTGGGGTAACCCCGAGCTATTAATCATTGTGCTAAATCAGTCACATGTTTATGATATTCCATTATCGTAGAAGAAAGACGTCTAATTCGAAAAAATTGACCTATCGGTAGCCCACGGCACATAGCTATGGAATAACAACTATGAAATTTTAAAAGGGTGTTCCTCTGAACCGGTTTACGGTATAGTGTAGTGTATAACTGCTGTCCCGATCTGTAAAAGGTCAAGTCTAAAAAATTGATAGAAGAAAATGAAATTCTGGAATAAATTGAAGGTTGGACTTAATGGAATTCAACCACAAGACAAATTCATGCAAATGGTCAAGTGATCCTAGCCAAATAAAAAAAACGTCATCTAAAAATCTCTTCCAAATTCGAATGTATTGAAACCATTGAGAAGAATATAAATACAATTGTTTAAAGTGAGCTAAATACAAAGTGGCAATTGCAGGCGTTACTGTTGCCCCCATCAGGATGCCAAAATTTTGTAAATAAACTTGTAGCTCATACCGAAAATAACTATGTTTCTTTTTTTTTATTTAATATTTATCAATTTCTACATGCATATCAAGAATACATCTTGAAACAGAAATTGAGAAGGGTAAAGATAACAATCACCTAGGACCGAAGACCCACCACTAAAACATACGGTAAAAAATAAAGATACCAACCCCACTCTAGCCCCCGAAAAGGGAAGGATACAATAAGAAGGAAAATAACAAGTACCACAAAATCTGAAAGGCAATTAAAGGTGTGCTAAACAGTCAATACATTATACTCAGACGGCAGCAGAAGGGGGAGCATCCATCTCCGCAGAGAGACGGGCATTTATGAAATTCAGCAATTGGGAAGGCTCGTAAAAAATAAGGGAATCAGACTGATACTTGATCAGACACTTACATGGAAACTTTAGAAAAAAGAGCCCTCCCAACTGCTGAACTCCAGGACGCAAAAGGAGAAAATCCCGCCGCCTCTTCTGGGTCTCCCTGGAGAGATCAGGAAACATTTGAACAGTCAACCCCTTAAATAACATGCCGCTTCTTAAAGAACAACTTCATCAGCCATTCTTTATCAGAAAGCAATGCCAACGTAACCAGTAAAGTAGAGGGCACCACTTGCTCCTCCTGCGATGAGTCCAACATTGCTGTTATATTTAGAACATCAACATTTTCAGTTCCTCTAACCACTCCCAAACCCACATCTTTTTTCCCAGATGGTAAATAATACATTTTAGCAATAGGAAGGTGGGATTCAGGAGGAATACCCAAATTTTCCACCAAATAAATCAGAAACATATCCCTCGCAGAAATCAGTGGTACCATGCGAAAGTTAACCACATGAAGATTCACAGCTCTAGAAGTGTTTTCCAATATCTCTAACTTGATTCTCATAGGTAATACACTCTTCTTAAGGCATTCCACCTCCTTCTCAAGAGTCAAAGTTTTAGTGTGGCCATCTGAAACAACCGCCTGTAAATTGGAAATTTTTACCACATTTTCCTGGATAAGTACTTCATTGCCAGCAACCTGCGACACCAGACTAGTCATCCGTGGCGCCAACTCTTCCCGGAGCTGCATAATAGCAGCCCATATAGTTTCCAGTGTTACCACCTCCGGGGCTTCCAAAGATGCTGCTGGGAGAGACTCCACCACTCCAGGTAACAATAATCCGCCTGGCAAAGGAGATGATGCAGACAGTCCAATCACAGGACCGTCGCCTCCCTCTGCCATCACGGCTCCGACCTCTGCCCTCTGACGTCAATCCTGGGGGCCAGCAGCATCCAAACCTTGCTCCGAGGTCAGGTGCTGCCTTTCGGGGGAGTCCGACGACTAAACACCCTCCACCTCGACCGCCAAGCTGCTGATGTCCTGGCAAGGGACTTTCGAAGCCTGAACTGAGCCTGGGGAGAAAAGATCACCGCCCGTCGCAGAAGACAAGGATTCCACCTCCAGCAACTGCAAAGCCGAGCCAAGCTCTCCTCCACTCGACTGTCTCGGTGCAGAGAAAAAGAAAGAGTCCAAAGGATCAATGACAGCAGCAGGTAATGGCGTAGAGACCTGAGGGGCATTAGAAGGCTATTTAGCCCCTCTAGTCTTCCGCTTCTTCCCCATACAAAACGCCGTGCCGATCAGCACACCTCACCAAAACGCCATCCAATAACTATGCTTCAATATTTATTTATGTATTTATTTATCTGTATTTATATCCTGCTTTTCACCAGGTCAAAGCGGTGTAAAATAAAGGGGAGGGTGGACAATATTCAACTTCTGGGGTTGGGGCCATCACCAGGTGGCTAACATCAATACTAATTCAAACATAGACATAATGAAATGGCCAGGTAAATGGACTAGCAATGTTAATTGTAGGGATGTTAATATTTCTAAGGCTTCATTTTGATTTATATTTGTATACAGAGAAATCACATCCATTGTCACTAAAATAACTTCTTCCAATGGTAATCTCACATGTTGTAACATAGAGATAAAATGATAAGAATCTTTGATATAGGATTTCACTGTAGGCAATAAAGGTTGTAAAAAGCAGTCACAAAACTGTGACAATGGTTCCAAAGCTGAATCTCTGCAAGATACTATTGGACGTCCAGGAGGGTCTATCATGGACATGTGTATTTTCGGAACCATATAGAGAATAGGAGTAGAGGGAAATTTTTTATTTAAGAACTCATATTCTTTTTTTTGTGATCCAACCTTTTAAATATGCGGGTTCTGTTAGTGTTTTAATCTGCCCCATCAAATCCACAAGGGGATCACATGATAAACAGTATCCTGGATTATCTTTTAGCCGCAGGGGCTAACCGGGCAGCATGCAATATCGCTGCTGCCCGGTTAGCTAATGTGGCTGGGAGGCTGTGTGGCAAACCTAGATATGGCCACATATGACCCCAGCATTAAATATCTGGGGTTAAAGGTCAGTGCAAACGTCTATGCACCCTACTGGCGCATAGCCATTATAATTCAATATCGGGCTCAAAATCGTTATATTAGCATTGTGGACCTCTGTTATTCAGAGCATCACCCATTCTCAACCTCATGTTCTTCTTTGTTTCACAATACGAGAATCATTTTGTTTTTGTTAGGAAAGCATCTAATGCCCTCCAAAATGAAAAGTTGCTTTTACGTTCACCATGGACATTATCTTCATCTAGAACAATTTAATCCTGCCACTGCTGGAAGAGTTACAGCTGTGTTGCCCAGTGAAATGTATTTTCAAGTATCATTCCCATTCCCATCTCTCTTGAGGGTCCCAGAATGCGTGTTAGCCAGGTAGTTTTTACTCATGAGAGTTCTCTGACTTGCCAAATTTAATTTCTGTCCAGCAATATTTGTTTTACAATAGAAAAAGTATTTTTGGCATCTTTTAATGAATTCAAAGCATAAATTCCATTTAAAAACACAGAACACTGAAAGGAAGAATGGGGGAGGTTTCAAAGACATGGAGGAAAATCTACTGGAATGAAGTCACAATGTCTTTTTCATGGAATTTATTTTTAAGGAAAGAATGCACGTGACAATAAATTATTCATTGAACATTGTTTTTGCTGAAATGGTTTGAAATAGAATGTTACGCAATAGTCTGTTCCATTTTTTCAGTTGTTATAAGAACCATGAATCTATAGTCAACTATCCAACAAATAGATTCCGTATCGTACAAATTAGCAATTTTTCATTTCTTCAAAGGAATATCATACATTTCTAGTCATTTAAAGCTAATATATTAGCTAACATAGTTGTTCTCTATCCTGTCTCAAGTGATATGGGTGGCGACTTTATAATTGTGCACACATGTAAAAAGTGCCTGCATACTTTTCATTTTATGAAGTTGGCTGGGTTTGCAACATAAAGCTATGCCTGTACCTTCACCTTAAAAATTAGCACATGGAAACTATGCGCTTATATTTACATCTGTTCTTTAGCATGCACACATTTTCTGGAGTCACTGATGTACATACAAGTGCATTTTCAATGCTATGTGTACACAGAGGGGTATGTTTTACTGAGCTCCGTGCCAGTAGCACACATGTGGGCCATGTTACCAGTGCGAGGCTTCTAGATAACTGCAAGGGGGCATGTCCATCTCTTCCCCTGCAATTAGCACAGGAACAACACATTTGAATGTGGTGAACCTGCTGCAGATGCAACTAATGCCACTCTTTGAGGTGGTGATAGCTGTGCCTGCCACTAATTTCCATGCTGGCTGCACCATGCCAGGAATGCCCCCATACTGCCCAGTCCCACCCTTATGCGTCCTACCCGGGTAGCATAGGATTTTAAGAGCAGGGGCCCCATGCTTCTTGAATTCAGATACAGTTCCCATCTCCACAATCTCTGCTGAGAAGCTGTTTCACACATCCACCACCTTTTCCATAAATAAATATTTCCTTAGATGACTCCTGAGTTCATCCCCTTCAACTGCATCCTATGGTTTCCTATTCCAGAGCTTCCATTCAATTAAAAAAAGACCAACCTACTGTGCATTTATATCAGGGAGGTATTTAGATGCCTGTATCATATTTCCCCTCTTCTACCTTTTCTTCATAGTTTGCATATTGAGGTCCTTAAGCTTTATGATGAAGACCACTGACCACTTTTGTAGCAGCACTCTGCACTGACTCCATTCTGCTTATATCCTCTTGAAGGTACCGTCTCTAGAATTCTGCAAGCTGCTGTAAATGGAGTCTCACCAGCAACTTACACCTATGCACCCAAGCATTCTTCTGTCTTTTGCCATAGCCTTCTCTAGTTGTTTGGTCGCTTTAAGATTGTCTGATATGATTACGGATGAACGGGAGGAATATGTAGAAGCTGATGAGGATAAAGCAGAATTGCTTAACAAATATTTAGTGCTGGAGGAATCCTTTGGGACCCTGCCCCTGTTTTCTATGGGACTCTTCCTATACAAGGTCTTCCTCCTCTCCCTTCTCCACTGCTTTGCACTATGAGGGAGAGCTGCTCTGGGCTCCAGTATCATCGGGGTTTCTCTAGGACACAACAGGAAGTCCCCTACCTAGGTTAAAAAATGTATTTTAAATCGTTCATAATATATAATCAATATTTCTCACAGACAATAACACCACCATTGATTGTGTAGCACATAACAACATCATCTGCTATCCTTCTAACACTTGTCTCAGACTTCTGAAGTGGCAGTTGGTCACTATGATGGCATGACCCCAGCTAGCACAGTGCAGTGCACCCTAAGCAAGGATTAGATTACAATTTTGTCTTGCATAGGGGAAGAACCAAATTCATATTGTTCCTTGGCTATGGAATTACACAAGAGATCAGAATCCTATCTTTCCTTATGATGGGACTCATATTCCTAGGAGGTGCCCACATTTCCTTATCAAATTACATCTTGTATACTACAGTTCTGCACGGAGGAAGGAATGGCTTAGTGGTTGGGGCAAGTCGCCTCTGGCCAGAGGGTTGGGGGCTTGAATCCTGCGGAGGATAGTAACCTCAGGCTTGAAAGAAGGGGGATTTCTAGTCTCACAGGTGCTCCTTGAGCAAGCCACTTAACACTCCATAGTCTCAGGTACAAGGTATAGATTATGAGCCCTTCAAGGGCCAAGAGAAACATATACTGTACCTGAATGTACACTGCTTAGACCCCCTGTGATATAAGCATTGCTTTTCTGTGATGTGTAATGGATTTCTAGAAAATTATTAACAGTAAAATCATGTAATAACCAGTAAATAAATATGCAGTTACAAACTGAAATAAATATGCTTTACTGACTACATAATTTTATTGAGTGGCAGGTATGTTCTGCTGGCAATGATCATAGCTGGATAAGGTGCAATCTCTGAATCTTGGTTATGGGTTTGAGTTCACTATAAAGCTACTGACATTAGACTGTGCTCATGATAGTATCAAAACTCAGCAAGCATTCTTGAGTTTATTAGTCAGCAATAAACTCAACTGTAATCATTTTTATCTCTTTAATTTGTTCAGATTTGTATTTAACTCATGCTTTTTTCAATACCTGCTTAAGGTGAGTTATATTCAGGCAAAGAGATATTTTCCTATCCCCACAGGGCTTACAATCTAAATTTGCACCTGAAGCAGTGGAGGGTTAAGTAACTTGCCAAGATCACAAGGAGTGCCAGTGACCTTTGAACCCTGATCTTTCTAGTTCCAGGTTGTTGCCCCTAATCACTAGGCTGCACCTCCACATCAAGCCTGACAATGGCATGGTGATAGTGAGGAATGCTATTGGCTGCACCTTTTCAGAGTTTATTTGCCACATTAGCAGTTAATGCAAGGTAGTGAACTCCACATTAACTGCAAGATGCAGGCTATACCCAATCTCTAGTCATACCAAAATCCATTACCGGAGGATGTAGTAAAAGCTGTTAGTTTAGCTGGGTTTAAAAAAGGTTTGGACAAGTTCCTGGAGGAAAGGTCCATAAACCATTATTAAAGGGGACCCAGAAAATCCACTGCTTTCCCCAATACAAGCATTGAGGAACCTGTGTCCTTTGGGGAAACTGCTAGGTACTTGTGATCTAGATTGGCCACTGTTGGAAACAGGATATTGGGCTTGATGAGCTTTGGTTTGATCCAGTATTGCATATCTTAGGTTCTTATAACATACCCTCTAACAGTAGTTTTTACAGCTGAAAGGTAACTTTATATAGGTTGCCAAAGATGACGTACATTCCAAAAAAGAGGCTGGCTAGATGTAAGACAGTATTTTAGATTGTTTGGGCAAGCATGTGTCCCTTCAATATGTGCCTACTTGCATCAAGTGGATGGAACATCCCACATACCTCAGCATCCATGCATACTCCTGATGTGGCAAGTATGGGGACATTACCAAAATGGCAGCCAGAGCATAATCCCCAAAATAGTCAGGTTTACTATGCTACTTATTCCCAGAAATACTGTATGTAGTAGCTTTCCCTAAGTCTACCTTAAGAGCGGTTTATGGACTTTTTCTCAGCAACACTAACAGCTTTTTTTCAGATGATATGGTACTTTTGGGATTATACCAGGTATTTATGACCTGGATTGGCAAACCATTGGAAAGAGGACACTGGGCTTGATGAACCTTTGGTCTGACTCATTATGGCAATTATTATATTCTTCTGTTCTCTAAGTAAGAAACAGTATCTACACTTCTTGTCCTTTGCTCATTTCAAGAATTCATGTTACTTCTGTAGTTGTGATTTGCTAAGACTTCTAGAAAGGCTTTTGTCTTCACCCACACCTAATCCATGATTGCCACGATTTTGGCAACTAATTGCTCACGATGTTCAGTTCTTTGTTGCATTATGAACATCTTAGATATAAGGTTCTCCAAATCGCATGTTATTTCTTTAGTGGTCTCAGGTCATAACTACATCATTACTTGGAGTTCTGTTATTATTCTTTGAGGATGGCTTTATCTTTCAGCAACATCATTTCTCAGGAGTCAGAGGGTCCAATTCAAACCCATTTACAGTGAAATTTGATATTCGGCTTTGTTGCTCTTAGTGCTAGAGATTATTAGTCATAGTTTCCAAACAACAGTGAAGGGTAAAGCCAAATATTAGTAGAATTGTGTAGCTGTAATATGCACATCTCTCTCAGAAAATTCAGAATATGTGGCCATTTTCATTGAGCTCTGGAGCACCTAAATGGTGCAGACAAAATGTCACAACGTTTTTAACATAAAATATTATTACTCATAACTCCTTCAACAGAAATATATGTACTGTGATTTTTATACTCTCATGATACTTTAGGTGAAGGGAATTAGGGGATAACTAATGTTAGAAAAGGATCATGCTTCCTCATGGCCTGACAGTAATTTAATTGAATGAAAATTCCAGTTGGGATCTAGAAACTGGAAAAGAGCATGGGAGTTGAGGGACAGATTAACTTTTGGCAGGGAGGAAGAGGAATTAAAACAAAGAGGCATTGCCAGGGCCAGTGAAAGCACTGGAGGTGCCCTAGGCGGGTCCCTCCCCCGCTGCCCACACTCTCATTGCTTCCGCTTCTCTTTGGGGCTTGCAGTGGCGGCAATGGCTTGGAAACCACGATACAACACTTACCTAAACTCTCTGGTGCTGCCTTGTTGTTTCTGCTTTCTAATATCTGCCACTTCCCCCTTTCTGATGCAGATTTACAGTTTATGCAAACTGGACATCTGCATCGGAGGAGGGCAGAAGCGACAGATAATAAAGGCAGGGACTGCAACACAGCACCAGAGAGTTTAGGAAGCACTGCATCATAGCTTCCAAACCATTGCCATTGCTGCAGGCCTTGGAGAGGGATGACAGTGATGCCTTGGATGACCTCGGAGGGCCAGCGCTCTAGGTGGCCACCCAGCGATAGTGCCGGCTCTGAGTATTGCATGCAGCCATCTTCGAGCATCAGCTGTAAGCATGTCCTCCCCTCTTCTGAAGTGAAACCTTATGATAAAATATAATAAATTATATACACATTTCAACTCAATTCAAGAGGGCATGGGCAAATAAAACCTTTGCACCACAAATTTGTGACATATTTCTTTACCTTAGAAAGCTTAATTTAGAAAATACATTATAGTAGAATTATTCTTTGCTCTTCATTTTCATAGGAAAAAGCAAATACGGATGATAGTTTGTGCTGTATAAGCCTAGTACCCAGTCCCTGTTTGCCAAACGTGAACAATGACTGAAGAATAAGGCATCCATTTACAGAAATATTTTGCAAAACTAGACAAAATCATATTTAGGAATGACTGACACATCATTTTGAGCATAGTAAAATATATACACATGTGCTTCATTACAAGGATTATGATCAACAAAGGAACATTTCATGAGAAATTATAGTCAACTATTCCTGATAAAATGGCATTCTGTCTGTTATGAAATGTTACAGTATAACATAGAATCCTTTTCCTTCGTACATTCCCACAGTCTGAGTTATGTGAAAAGTACAGAGACGGGGACAATCATACAAAGCTGGCTCTGATCCTATTCTTCCTCCATCTATCACATGCAAGCAGTAGAAAAATTATGAGGTACTAGTCTAAAACTCTCAAAGCAAAGCTTCTATAGACTTTTTCTCTATGATTTTGTTTTCTATGGCTGGGTCATTATTTCTCCGAAAATCAAGAAACACCCTGCTGAGGACATGTGAGATTGGGTCATTATTTCTGCCTGATATTTTTCTTCTTCTCTCTTCCAATATCCAGTTTTCTTCCAATCTTTTCTCTGTTTTCACAAATATTCATTTGTTCCTTCTTATTTTCCCCCCATCCATCTACTTCCCCCTTCTACATCATTTCTCCTGGTATCGCTAAAATATCCTGTTTCTGTCACTCTCATCAGTAGTGAGAAAATCACTCGGTATATTATGTTTTTGATGTGATCCAATACAACCCATTTATCACAACACAGAATTTATGGTGGTAGACCACAAATATCACTTTACCAGAAGTTTATCTTAGTAAGTATATAACTCTGGACGGATGGTGATGTATACATGTTTTGGTGGTGGATAAAAATACCTGCCCCATAGAGATCACCTTGCATGTGTATTTCCAGAGGTCAGTGAGGCAATGGATCCCTAAAACCCATGTCTGCTATAGTGTTGCAATTAGTACTGTGATGAGGAGAGCATGGCTGAGCCCATGCAAACAGAGGAAAATTATAGATCTACCTTTAAGGAAGGAGACAGGCAAGATATCTGTAGCTTTCAGGGTGCAGGCAAAGGAAAAAAACACGCACTTGCTGAAGCTAAGCCACACCCAAGCTCTGCTGATCTAAGGGCAGGCTTGGAGGATAATGGGAGACACCTGGGTAAGGGACAGTGCAGGTTAAGTAAAAGGCAGCCTTATAAACCCAGAGAAACACGTGAGAGTAGCACCGGCTGGAGAGAGGATTCCACGAGAGAGCAGTACTCGGGGAGAGAGCAGCATATGAGGGAGCTGACTAGAAAGAGCACTGCAGACTTCCATGGAGGGAGAAGCACCAGGGAAAGACCCAGAGAACTCACTGAAGAGGAGAATGGTGGAGATTTCCAGGGGGATTCCAGAGGTGAAAGCAGCACCCAGAAAGAGAGCTAGGCTTGCAGGGAAACTGCAATTGCTTCTGAAGCCAGTAGAGCTGTAGCTGGAAGAATTGCAGACAAGGGGCAAGGTGCAGTTCCTCCAGTACGTGGACCAGCTAAAAAGATTCCAGTTCCCATAAGGTGGGTGGATAAAAATATACCTAAGAGTGACCTACGTCAGTTAGAGGCACTCTGGCGTTTGAGTCAGGAAAAGAAACTTCTCACTCCAGGTAAAAACCCTTTTCTTAGTAAGAAGCCCCAGTGGAGGAGAATTCAGGAGCTCTTAGAGAGTTTCAAGCAAGAAGCATTGCATGAAGGCTTAGAGACAGACATACCGGTTGAAAACCCGGAGGAAATGCAGGTAGAATCTGTTGAACCTGATTCTGACTCAGAGGATTTATTAATGGACTGTTCATGGTGTAAAAAGGCAGAATAGAAGCTGCTGGATAAAGGAAAAAGTCTGTAACCTGAAAACCACCAAAAGCAGTGAGTAAGACAGGGAGAATGATTCTAGCCTGAATGGTTAAGTACCCTGTTGAAGGAAGAAAAAGACAATTACTTTGATTTGAAGAAAAGAAACTGTGTTTATTCCTGTATGTTTGGGAAACAGCTACGTATGTTGTGAAAGCCAGCTAAAGCAATTTCACTGTTGGGTTTTTGTGTGATTTTCCTGAGGATCATTTGTTTTGGAGAAGAATCCTGTTGTTGTGTTTAAGCTATATGCTTTTTTGGAAATAAGGAAATAAATTCCTGTGAGTCTTTTGAAAAACCCTCGGTTCTCAATACTACTGTTTTTTTTAAGTGGTAGCACAACTACAAGTCCCAGCAGTCTGGACGAGGACAAATAATTCTTTATTCAAAGACTAAATAGTGGCACCCCTATGCCTATAGGCCGTGGCCTGGGCTAGGGGCCCAAACAGTACTCATTGCCCTGAAACTTTTCAGGAAGCAGCTGCATGAACCTAATGCCCTGTTAATTTTTTTTGTATACCACCTTCCTTAGCTAGCCCAACCAAAGCAGTTCATACTGTAATACATAAGAATACAAGACAGATAGTGCATTCAAAACAGAATAAACCATTGTGTTGGCATGTGAAGCATAATGCAGGGGATAGAGAGCTACAAAGATGGGCTGGGTGCAGGTGGAACATAAACTAAGTTGACAGTTACCTAGTGTATTGATCAATCATAAAAACACTCTTTGCCTCCTGAATACAAACATAGAAATAGAGAAACTGATGGCAAATAAAAACCATATGACCTTACAATCTGCCCTTGCATACCAACAAGGCTTTATGACTACTTTTCTTTCCTTAGAGATGTTCTATGTTTGTCCCATGCTTTCTTGAATTCAGATACAGTCCTCATCTGTACCACTTCAACTGAGATACTGTACTATGCATCTACCACTTTTTCCATAAAAAAATATTTCCTCTATTCCTGGGTCTATGCTCTTTCACCTTCATCCAATGCTCCCTCATTGCAGAGTGTGTTTTCAAATGAAAGATGCTTTCCACCTTGCATTTATGCCACAGAGGTATTTAAATGTTTTTATCATATCTCCTGCCTCCCACCTTTCCTCCAAAGTATACCAATTGAGATCTTTAAGTCTACCTCCATATACCTGATGATGAACACCACTGACCATTTCAGTAGCCACCCTCTGCACTGACTCCATCCTGCTTATATCCATTTGAGAGTAAGTTCTCCATAATTGCACACGATACTCCAAATGAGGTCTCAGAAAATACTTATACAGAAGCATTATCACCTCCATCTTCCTGCTGGCCATTGCTCTCCACATGCATCCAAGCATCCTGGCTTTTGCCATCATCTTTGCTAACTAATCATCAGAAACAATAACACTAAGGTCTCTGTAGATAATTCTCTAGGTTTCCCTTCTCCTCAGCTCACAACCTTGGGCTCGTCTTTGACTCCTCTCTCTCCTCCACACACATTCAACTGATAGCTAAAACCTGTAGTTTCTTTCTGTACAACATCAACAGAATTCACCCATTCCTTTCTGAACACGCTACTAAGACATTTATCCACTCCTTAATCACCTCCCGTCTAGACTATTGTAACCTACTCCTTGCTGGTCTCCCTCTGAATCATCTGTCTCCCCTTCAATCTGTTCAACACTCTGCTGTGCAGCTGATCTTCCGCCAGCCTCATCATATTACCCCTCTTCTCAAGTCACTTCATTGGCTCCCTACCCATTTCCGCATCCAGTTCTAACTTCTCCTGCTGATCTATAAGTGCATTCACTCTGCAGCACCTCACTAACTTTCCTCTGTTATCTCTCCCTACAACCCTCCTCAGGAACTCCACTCTTCTGGCAAATCATTTTTATCTATGCCCTTCTCTTCTACTGCTAACTCCAGACTTTGCTCCCTTCATCTTGCTGCTCCTTGCCTGGAACAAACTACCTGAGTCTGTACGTCAGGCATCTTCTCTGACCCTTTTCAAATCCAGGCTGAAAAAAAACATAACCATAACCTAAAACTCACCTCTTTGCTGCCATTTTTGGATCTTGACTCACTGATCTCCTTTGTGTTTCCTTACCATTCCTCCTAGATGTTTCCCATATCTACAGTTACTGTGTTTCTGTCTTGACTAGATTGTAAGCTCTGATGAGCAGGCACCTCCTTTTACATGTATCTGTGCAGCGTTGCACACATCTTGTAGTGCCATACAAATGTTCAGTAGTATTAGCTCTTCTTTGATGAGCACCCCTTATACTGCACTACTCCCTTGGATCTGTGCAGTCCAAATGCATGACCCTGATTTTTTAGCACTGAATCTCAGTTGCCAAATTCTCGACCATTCTTCATGCTTCGCAAGATCCTGTCTATTTTAGCTACACCTTCCTGGACATCTACCTTATTGCAGATTTTAGTATCATCCTCAAAGACAAACCTTACCTGATAGCTCTTCTGTAATATCACTTACAAAAATGTCAAAAAGAATCAGACCAAGAATAGATCCTTGTAGCATTCCACTGATAATGTCCTTCTCCTCAGAGTGAGTTCCATTTACCTTTAGCCTTTTTTGCCTCCCACTCAACCAAATTCTAACCCAGTCGGTCACTTTAGGGTCATCCCTACAATGCTCAATTTATTTATTAAGTTCCTATGCAGAGCAGTGTCAAAGGTTTTACTGAAGTCTAAGTACACCACATCAAGCACTTTCCCTCGGTTCATCTCTCTGGTCACCCAGTCATAGAAATTAATCAAATTTGTTTGATATGCAGCCTTGGATCCTTCAATCCACTGGATTCCAGAAGCCTCATAATCCTCTGTTTTAGGAGATTTCTATTAATTTACTCACCACAGAGGTCAGACTAACTGACCTATAGTTCCTAACCTTGTCTTTATTTCCACGTTTGTGTAGATGGACCACATGTATTCTTCTCCAGTCCTCTGGGGCTATTCCCGATTTTAAATAAACTTTGAAAAGATCAGACAGTGGAGCTGCCAGAACTTCCCAAAGTTCCTTCAGCACTCTTATATGTACCCCATCTGGACCCATTACTTTATCTACTTTTAGTTTAGCTAGCATCTCATACTGTTTTCTGAAAATCATTCAAAATTCACCTGCTCCTGGCCCTTCATCGATGAATACAGAACAGAAATATTTCTTAAACAATTCTCCTTTACCCCCATGAGTTTCTAGATATTCTTCCCCTTCACCTTTGAGTCTGGCAATAAATACCACATTTGCACTTTTTCCTCTCATTATCATATCTGAAAAATGTCACAAACCAAACCCCCCCCCCCCATACACATTATTTTAACTGAATTGGCTCTTTTTATTTTCTTCCATTTGAATCTTTGCATTCCTGAGTATTTTCCTCTTAGTTTTTCCAAATATTGATGTTTGTCTTCCTCTTTCTGTAATCTCTTGTATTTTATGAAGACCACCCTCTTTTTCTTCAATGTTTCATCTAATTGTTTCATGAAGCATAGTGGCCTTCTTTTCTTTCATATTTATTTACTTTCCTAACAAAAAGGTTTGTTGTCATTTAAATGCCCAGCTTGTTTTGTCCACTGATTTTCTACATCTACCAGCTGTTCCCATCAAGCTAACAATACCTTGAGGCATTGTCCCAACTTGCCAAAGTTAGTTTTCCTAAAGTCCATGAACTTATCCTTAATACTGGATGCAAGATCATCATCCACTATAACATCAGAAACACTCTCCCAGTTTTAAGCACTAGGTTCAGTATGTCCCAGTCCCATGTGTGTTCTGTTAACAGCTGATGTAATAGTTCTCTCTGTAGAGAATTCAGAATCTTATTACTTCTAGATGACATTGCAGCAGGGATGTCCTAATCAACTTCTGATATATTTGAAATCACCGATCAGTAGCACTTCTTCTTTCATAGCAATACTGCACATGTGTGGTAATGTGGCAGGCGGTATGAAGGGGGTTTCTTTTAAAACACAGAACAGATAGCAGTTAAGGGAAAATAAAATTAGCTTAATTCTGTCCCAGCTTGTTAAACCTTCACAAAGCTAAAGCACAGGTCAGATAGCATTTCAGGGAAAACAAAATTAGCTTTTATTCTGTCCCAGCTTGTTAAATCTCCACAAGCTGGTTCTCCCGGCCCTTCATCCAGCACCAGTTAAAGTCCTAACACAGAACTCCTTTGCATGGCTTGCCTTGTAAGAACTCTGGCTCCATGGGCCTTTCCCTTTTTTGCAGCCTGCTGGGTTCTTAACCTCTCCCTGTGAACCATGCCCTTCCAGTTTAGAACTCTGGACTGCAAACTCTCTTAAAGGGGACTGTTGATAATCCCCCTGAAGAGGGACGAGTAACATTCTATAGATCCCATCATGCATCCTCCCCCTCAGCTCAACCATGTCCCATTGAGTGCCTGCCTCACTCGAGACTCCCACCGGGGAAAGGAAGTCCATATACAGGTGAGTCTGACCTGCTCTATGGCAAACCCCGAAACTGGTAGAGTTGGAGACTCAAAAACCACTGCATAATATGGTTGTTGGACTCTCTGGGCCCCATTTTTGAAAGCCATTTAAAAATTTAGTGTCAATGAATCTCCCCTTCTAATTCCCCTATGCACCCTGATACTATTTAGTTAGCAGTGGGGCAAGTTGGGGGCATTCAGGGGCAGAGCAGAGGTGAAGACTGCTGCTAACTGGGTAGTGACAATATCTTTAATGCACAGGAGGTAATCAGGCACCATGCAATATCATTGCTGCCTGGTTAGCTACTGTGGTTTCTGGTGTGTGCGACGATCCTTGGATATTGAAAGCCAGGGCCACATATGACCCTGCATTGAATATTCATAGGGGCGCATAGCCTGCCCAACTCAATATCTGGCCACTTATGTTTAGCTAGCCACTTCAGGGGTTGGTGGTTTGTTACCAGCGCAAACAGATAAGAACATAAGAACATAAGCTATGCCATACTGGGTCAGATCAAGGTCCATCAAGCCCAGTATCCTGTTTCCAACAGTGGACAATATAGGCCATACTGTAAGTACCTAGCAGTTTCCCCAAAAGACACAGGTTCCTCAATGCTTGTATAGGGTCAAGCAGTGATATCCCGTGTCCCTTTTAATAATGGTTTATGGACCTTTCCTTCAGGAACTTGTCCAAACCTTTTTTAAACCCACCTACACTAACAGCCTTTACTACATCCTCTGGTAACAAATTCCAGAGTTTGATTACACATTGAGTAAAAAAATATTTTCTCTTATTAGTCTTAAATAGGTTAACCTGTAGCTTCATTGCATGTCCCCTAATCTTTTTATATTCTGATGACGTAAACAATCGATCTACGTTTACCCGTTCCACTCCATTCATTAATTTATAGACCTCTATCATATTTCCCCTCAGCCATCTCTTTTCCAGGTTGAAGAGCCCTAAACATTTTAGCCTCTCTTCATAGGAGTATTCTTCCATCCCCTTTACCATTTTGGTGGCTCTTCTCTGTACCTTTTCTAATAACGCTATATCTTTTTTAAGATATGGTGACCAGAATTGCACACAATCTTCAAGGTGCGGTCACACCATGGAATGTTAAAGAGGCATTATAATATCCTTTGTTTTATTTTCCATTTCTTTCCTTATGATACCTAGCATTCTATTTGCTCTCTTGGCCGCCGCTGCACACTGGGCCAAGGGTTTTAACATGTTATCCACAATGACACCTAAATCTTTTTCCTGGGTGGTGGTTCCCAATGTGGAACCTTGCATCGTGTAACCATAGTTTGGATAGTTCTTTCCAAGGTGCATAACTTTACACTTGTCCACATTAAATTTCATCTGCCATTTGGATGCCCAGACTTCCAATTTATCAAGATCCTCTTTCAATTTTCCACAATCCTCTTGGGTTTTTACAACTTTAAATAGTTTTGTGTCATCTGCAAATTTGATAACCTCACTCAGGTCATTTATGAATATGTGAAAAACAGCGGACCCAGCACAGATCCCTGGGGTACTTCACTATTCACCTTTTTCCATTGGCTGAGCAGGTAGTATTTGAAGATCTCAAGTGCCTACTTAACAGCCAGGGCTTCCTTCTTGATCATCGCATAATGCTGCTCCCAAGGAAGCAGCTTCCTGCTGATGAATGCTACAGTACATTCTTTGCCCCTGACTTCCTGGGCCAGAGCAACTGCTATGCCCACCCTTGAAGCATCAGTTTACACAATAAATGGTAGAGAGAAATCAGGGCTAATAAAGATGGTTTCAGAGCACACAGCCTTCTTGAGATGCTGGAAGGCCAGGTCCAGGTCTGGTGACCATTAAATAAATTTCCAGAGGAGATTGGTTAACAGCTCCGCCACCTCTGCACAATTTTGGATGAACCAGCAGCAATAGCCAATCAATCCAAGAAAGGCACAGCCCTCTTTCTTCAATTTTGGGGTAGGAATCTGGGCAATGGCATCCACTGTCCTTATTTGAGTTCATATCTGTCCATTTCTGATTAGATATCCCAAATATTGAATATCTCGACCTCCCAGAAAAGATTTCTTGAGGATGGCCTTCTACAGGCTGGTCAACATGGCTTATACTTGGGTTAGATGGGTGGTCCAGTTTCTGCTGTAGATGACAATGCTATTAAGGTTTGCAGCTACATACTACTTATGCAGTCTCAGTAGGCAGTTGACTAGGTATTGAAACGTGGCAGGAGACCGACTGTAAATAAAACAAGCAAATTGTAACTGGTTTCACCCTGTTGAGTACCCTGCATGCCAACCTCTGTAATGTAAACCGCTTTGATTTCAGGATAAGGCAGTATAAAAATCTGGTTAAATAAATAAATAATCCAAAGGGTAGTACTATAAACAGGAACAAACCTTGCAGTGTCGAAAAAGCAGTCTTCTCCTTGGCAGTCGAAGGCAAGGGCACTTGCCAGTATCCCTTGATTAGATCCAAGGTTGATATAAAGTTTGCTCCACCAAGTCGCTCAATTAGGTCATCTAGTCTGGACATGGGATATGCTTCCAGTTTAGAAGCTGCCTTGACTCTCCAGAACTGAATGCAGAACCTGATGCTGCCATCGGTTTTAAGAATCTTGACGATGAGTGTTGACCATTGAATCATAGACTCTTCTATAGCTCCCAGATTAAGCATGTCTTCCAGCTTCTTGGTGATGACCTGTTGCCGGACCTCCATAATCCGATAGGGTCATTGCTGGATAATCACCCTATGGTCAATAACAATATTATGACAAATGAGGTGGATTTGTTCCGGGTGGGTGAAAAGCACCTTTAGGTTCCATTGGATCAACCCTTCTAGATCTCTTCTCTGTGCAATGGAGAGCTTGTCTGGGACTTGAATCAAATCCAACGGGACTGAAATTTCCAGCCCATAATCATCTCCCTGTACCACCATAGCCATCACAGGGGTCCTCTTTTTTAATAGGTTAATATGATACATTTTGGCTTTCTTCTGCTTATCTGGCTGGGCAATCTTGTTGTTAATAGTACCTGCTTTCCCTTCCACCTCATAAGGCCCCTGCCATTTGCAGAGTAACTGGTTCTTGGATGAGGGCAACAAACTAAAATGCTGTCTCCTGGTTGGAAGATGCAGTGCACATCTGCCCAATTGTAGCCCTTGGCCTGCTCGGCTTGGGTATTTTCCAGACTGTGTTTGACAACCTCTCCAGCTTTCCTCAGCTGGTCTTGCATTTGTATAATGTACTCCACAAAATTATGCCTTGCATGGGGTTCTTCTTCCCAGGTTTCTCTTACCACATCTAATATGCCTCTTGGCTGTCTTCTGAAGAGCAACTCAAAAGGCAAAAACCCCGTGGAACTCTGAGGTACCGCAAGATGGCAAACATCAAATAGGGTAGGAGAATGTCCCGATTCTTCACGTCCTCCTGCACAAACTTTTTTAACATCTGTTTTGGAGTTTTATTGAATCGCTCAACAAGCCATCCATCTTTGGGTGATATAATGATGTTTGCAGCATCTTGACCTTCACCAAGGCACACACTTGTTTCATCACCTTGGGTCAAAGGGTGTTCCTTGATCTGTGAGAATCTCATTGGGTATACCCACCTGTGAGAATACTTCTCAGAGGGCATTGCGATCATAGTAGTCTTCATATTCCTTAAAGCAATAGCCTCTGGGTATCAGGTAGCATAGTCCAGTACGACTAAAATATACTTGTTGCTTTGGGTGGTTCACTCCAAATGTTAACCAGATCCATGGCCACTTCTTCAAATGGGATTTCAATGATGGACATAGGCACTAGAGGGGCAGGTCGGACTCTGGCAGGGTTATGAAGTAGGCAAATGGGGCATGACTAGCAATATAACTGCACCTGTTTATGGACTTTGAGCCAGAAAAATTGGACTAAAACATGATCTAGTATTTTCTCCATGCCCAGATGTCCGACTAATAAATGGTTATGGACCAGTTATAACACCTGCTGATTGCCAGGGCCGGGAAATATCAGTTGTTTTACTTCTTCCCCCCTCAAGGGCACCCTCGAGCACTCTGTATAATGTCTCTTTTTACAGTAGCACTACATAGGGAAAAGTGCTTGCAGAGGACTCTCCATTACCTACTGGAACCCCATCTACCTCCAAAATTCACTCTCAGGCATGTTTAAGGGACTTATTTTCTTGCTGGGCCCTCCTGAAGCTCCCTGGATCTTCCCCCAGCTCCCACTCTGGGAAGGGGACAACTGTATTTGTGTCACTATCACTGAACACTGAGCTATCTCAAAGGGGTTTCTTCCCTAGACTCTCCCTCCCCAGATCCCTCCCTCATAGTCACCCCAACTCCAAGACTTAGTGGGCTTGGGATTCTTGACAAATAGATCCTGGTTTTCCAGAGGTAAAATCTCTGGGAAATCTTACTGATCCAAAATAGCAGTGCCATCAGGTAGTCATGTCCTTATCGCTCCGAAGTTTGAGTAGTCTTGGACGATCACTAATAGATACAGGAGCCAGGGCAGCACCACAACCTCAAACATGGCTTGCTCTGCTTGAGTCTTAAGTAAAACCTGTGCCATTGAATATTGCTTCTGGTCTTCATGCACACAGGCTAGTGTTACCATCTTTGTATAGTCAATTTGAAATTGGGTTACTGTTTTCCAGAGAATGAGGGTCTCACGCTTCCGGAGTCTATCAAGGCCTGGAGGTGGGTCCCTTGAGCTCCACAGGAATCACAGAGTTCCATGTCCCTGAGGGAGGACTGTCCACAAAACCACTGGAATGCACCCTGACTGCTGTCCATCAGCAGATTCCCCAAATAAGTGATTCATGTCACCTCCAGTCACTTGGCCTTGCAGGTTGTTCATTCAAAGTTCACCATGAAGACGTCCGGTTCATCTTCTGCCATCATTTTCAGAAACGCTTGCAGTGGAGGGTGGAGTTGCAGTCTCTGCAGGGCCTGTTGCTCCCCCTGTACCTGAAAAAGATTCTGTAACTCCTGCTGGCATTATCGTCGTTGTTGCTGCCCTTCTACCAGTATCTGGAGGATATGCTCAATTTTGGCTTGTCACTGCTCACCTGCAAACTACAATCACAGCTCACTCTTCTGTAACTGAGTTAATGCTGCAGTATTTCAGCTTCACAGGCCTCTCCCCCTCCTGCAACCTGCAGGGTTCTTAACCTCTCCCTGTGAACCATGCCCTCCCAGCCCTGAACTCTGGGCTGAAGACTCTTAAAGGGGGTTGTGTATAATCTCTCTGAAGAGGGACGGGTAACATTCTATAGACCCCATCACAGCATTTCTTCAATTAAATCTTTGTCCATTTCTTCTGCATGTGAAGAAGGTCTGTACACCCTTGTGCATATTAATTGAAACAAACTGAAAAATAAGTGAAAACTGGAAATTCCATTGAAAATCTTACTAATAGCCACATATTAGTACATTATATGATCTCTTCTATTTTTTTACCAGCATCTGGACACGATTTGTCATGAAATCCACTAATTTCAAGCAGTCTGCAATAATTTTTGGTTCCCTGTACCAGACTTGAATCAGAACTTGAATAAGCTTCTTCTTTGTCGTACAGTCCATGCCACGAAGGTGAAGTTTGCAAATGGACCAAAGATTCTCTATTGGGTTTAAATCTGGAGAGTTTCCTGGCCAATCCAGTACCTTTATTTGCTTCTTGTGAAAAACAAAAACAAAAAACTTTTCACTAATTTTGATGTGTGGCATGGGACAAGATCCATCAGGAAATGTCTTCTCTATCTCTGGAACAACTCTTCTTTGGAGAACATTGACAAATTGTTGTGAACGCATCATTCCCTCGACTGGATGCAAGTTGCCAACTCCATAACTGAAACAACCCCAGAACATCTTCTTTTGGGGGGTGTTTCATGTTCTGGTTGATATGGGAATCAAAAATATTTTCTCCAGGTGAACACCGAACATGTTGGCTTCTTTGGCCCTGGACGAAGAAATGACTTTCATCACTGAATATTACTTTTATCCAATCTTCTTTAGTCCACTCTTTATATTTCAGTCCCCATTTATAGTGCTTCTCTTTCATAGCCTTTGTCAGAAGTTGTTTTTTCAGAGGTCATCGTGCTTTTTGACCAGCTTCGAAAAGTCGCCTACGAATTGTGGCGGAACCGACCATTATACTTTTCTCTTCTAAATCTCTTTTTAATGCATCACTTGTCTTCTGAGCTTCTTTACTACTTTCCCTAAGAACATAGTTGTCATCTCTGGGTGTGGTTTTCCTCTTACGACCACAATTTCCCTTTTGTTTAGGCAAAATGGATCCTGTCTCCTTTTTAGATTTGATCACACAACTGACAGTTGTGAGACTGACACCAACTATACTTGCTATATCCCTGTAGGACTTCCCTATGTGTTCATGCAGGGTGACGATCTTTGTGCATTTTCTGGGTGCCGTGTCCATCTTGCACAACAGTTGGATTAACAACTAAGAATGCACTCAAAAGAAAATCTGATACAATGTTGGCTGATATTATTGTTGCATACACAATAAGTCATTCCTACATCATATCGCGCCATCTATTATGTCATTTAACCCATAAACCCACAAATAATGATGAAACATCTCATATGCAATGATTTAACCCAGTTGATTAAAAAAATATCAAAATTAAATGTATATACAATTCGTAGACTGAAAAGATTAAAAAATCAATTTTGTTTCAATTAATTTGCACAAGGTTGTATAATCACACCAGTGCAAATGAATGCTCCATTCCCTCTATGTAGTCTGCTGTGGAAGACACTTCTTGTTCTGTTCTAGAACCCCTATCCAAGTTTTGCGATTTGTTTTTACAACCTATGGCAGCTCAAGTTTCATCTTACATAAAAGATACTACTGATTTTTTACGACAGCTATCCGCTTGCACGGCTTTTTCTTCCTATACCTATATGGTTACGTTAGACTTCAATCCCTCTACACAAATATAGATCAAGTTGAAGTTCTGGAGGGTCTTCGCACTTGTCCCTTGGATTTACCCAATCGTCTTCCACGTCAATTTATACTGGACCTGCTTGCTTTTGTGCTTCAAAAAAATCATTTCCTTTACCGCCAACAATGTTATTTACAAGTTTTTGGAATTGTTATGGGGGCCACTGTAGCTCCTTCGGTGGCCACCATTTATATGGGTTGGTTTAAGGAGACCTATGTTTATACCCATTCTTTATTCATGCATGTTCCATTTTGGTGCCGTTTTTTAGATGATATATTTTTTCTCTGGACTGGATCGTTGGCTGATCTACATACATTTCTGACATCGTTGAATTCTTTCAAACATAACATCCAGTTTACAGCTCAGATGGATGCAGTCAGTATTCAATTCCTGGATGTTCAGATTTTGATGTCACCTGCTGGATTCTGTACTTCTCTATACTGTAAGTCAGTTCAGAGAAACACTCTTTTGAGGTACAATAGTTTTCATCCTCCAGCACTTCGTAGAGGTTTGCCCTTCGGCCAATTCCTCCGGATTCGAAGGATTTGTTCTGATAGGGCTGACTATAAACGGGCGGCGGGCGATTTGACAGCACTTCTATTAGCCAGAGGCTATCCAGCTAATGTGGTCCGTCTTGCTAGAAAACGTGCTGATAATGTTCATTGTGAATGGCTGTTTAATTCATCTAGTTCTGGATTGGAAGAATCTACACAAATTACCGGCATTCTTCCATATTCTTGTGGTTCCACTAATGTTGTGGGCATTTTACATAAATTTTGGCCGGTGCTGGCTGTTCACCCCTGTTTCTGTAAAGGTCTACGTGTAGCTTATACCCGCGGGATGAATCTGCGTGATCAAATAGTACACACTGTTCCCCTTGAAGACCGTCCACCTAAGTCTCACGATTTAGCTGGCCATTTTGCTTGCGGATCATGTACATATTGTCTTAATACAATCGCTGGGGATTCCTGGACTGACAAGCATACTGGCAGAATTTATACCACTCGATGGAGAACGGACTGCCTGTCATCTTATGTGGTTTATCTTATTGTCTGCCCATGCGATCTTTATTACGTGGGTCGCACCTCACGACCTTTCAAAACACGTCTGGGTGAACATGCGTCTCGGTTGCGGACAAGCACTATATCTGCCCCTTTAGTGGATCATTGCACAAAATTTACTCATATTTTTACCGATCTACACTGGCGTGTCCTGGACCAAGTCCCTGTGAACCCACGGGGGGCTGATCGCCTTTGTAAACTACAATTGTTAGAACAGAGATGGATATATCGCCTAAATGCTGTCACCCCTTTGGGACTTAATCAACAAGTGGACTGGCACACCATTTTGTGACTGTTTAATTATAAATATATTTGACAAGCCGATCTGTTTTTACAGCTAGGAGGGGACGGCGCTGTGCAGTGCTCCTCCCCCCTCCTTTTTGATTGGCTGAGTGTCATTTGTGGGAGGACTTCCATCCGGGCACTGATCATCAGTTCATGATTTAAACCGCTTGAGTGAAGACGTTTTTCAAGGCTGCTCTGGCTAGAATAAAAGCTGGGACCTGATGCAGGGGTGACTGTTTGTGGACCCCGAAACGTGCCACGTCGTTCCTGAAGCGGCTTCGCTAGTCTTCACAGCCTGATTCTGTGCTAAATAATTTCCTGGCGTGTGATGGTCACCGCCGATTTTTTCAGCTAAGTGGTCTCTCTATGCACCTTTACAAAGTTTTATTATAAGTTTAATTAAAAGGGACTGGCTACAGCGGTTTGGGATATCCCCTTTTCCCTCACTGTGGTAACCGCTCCGACAAAAAAAAAAAAAAATTGTATTAACTTCACCGTCTGGTTATTTTGAATCTCGACTGTTTGTTTGTGGAAGACACTTGACTCTTCTTAGACAGGTGGACACCATCTCTGCTCAGCAGTCCTTGGAAAATTATCCCATGCTCCAGGAAACCAAAACACTCTTGATGCATCACTAGGATAATAGCTTCCCTGCCTTAATGTCTACCCTCATCATTGAGCATGGAGGAGAACACCACCTGTGCACCTATCTGCTTTACCCATTTTACAGAACCAATAATTAGGACTATGCTGTCTCAGGAGATATAGTATATGGATCACTATTCAGCAGGCAAGAACTCCAAGTGATTTTCTATGAGGTTAAGGAGGTCCCTAGAAAAACTTGACCCTTTATGGTTTTCCACTGGGTGACCCTGCTAAGGATGACATCATCATGCACGTGAAAAGGCTATGGAGAAAAAGAACCAGCTGCCCCTCCTCCTTCCAAGAAATTAATGACCAACCACAGCAAATACAAATAGCGATAATATGGGTAGTAGGAAGAGACCCTAGAAGCAACTCTAACTAAGACTCATCTGAAATAAAAAGGAGTACCCTAAAATCCTCCTTGCAGTATGTTTAACACTAACTGCTGATGACCATGGGGCAACTGTTACAATTTGCACCACAGAGAAAACCCCAAATACTTAATACAAACCCAATTAACACCACTGAAAACTGAAAGGATCTAGGCATCTAAACGGTAGATGAAATTTAGGAGTAATTCAGAAATAAATGAAAAATAAAACAAAGAATATCATAATGCCTTAACATTGATCCATGGTGCAATCACATTTTGAGTACTGTGTATAGTTCTAGTTGCCCCATCTCAAAAAGGATACATCAGAACTGGAAGATAAAGACAACCAAAAGGATAACGTGAATGGAATGGATCCCCAATGTAGAAAAAGTTAGGTATCTTCAGCTTGGAGAAGAAATGGCTGAGTGGAGACATTTGAGAGGTCTAAAAAATTATAAGTGGGGAGGGAAATGCAGATTGGTTATTTATATTTTCAAAAAGTACTAATATTGGGGGGCATACCATGAAATTAATAGATCACACATTTAAAACAAATTGAGGAAAACAAAGTCAGTGAAGAAAACAAATAAAGTCTTCTAGAGACCTTTACAAAGAAGTCTTCTACCTAGGTGGCAAGAGACCTGCAAAACTTTTTCAATAGGTGTTAACACCAGGTGGCAGGTCAAAAGGCCATTTTGAAAGACTCCTTCTATCCAAGCAAGGACTGCTAATCACCCAGGAAGTTGGTCACAGCTTACCTCAGCAGCACAGGCATAAATAGCTCAACCAGAGCTCTGTGATCCTCAGTCTTGAAGGACTAGAAAAAGGGACTGCTAATTCTGGAGAGAGATCTGCAATTGTGAATAAATACTTCTGGGAATTTTCTGAAAGGACTTCTTTGTATTAAAGCTAATTAACCTGTGAACCCAGTGTTTTTTGTTAAATCAGTCAGGGCCTAGTAGCAGCAGTTTAAGTTTAAATTTAAAACACAGAAGAGAGCTTTCTGGTTACATTTCATACCCAGCAGAGAGCTTGTAGTTTAAATTTAATAGTCACTCAGGGCCTAGTATCAACAAAGTACTTTTAGTTTAAATTTAAAACACAGAAGAGAGCTTTCTGGTTAACTTTGGAACCCAGCAGAGAGCTTGTAGTTTAAATTTCATAATAAGTCATAGACTAGCAGCAGCAAAGAGCTGTAATTTAAATCACATCAGAATATAACTTAGCATAAAAGGCAAAACAGGGTCAGTACTCTTTGAGCAACAAATAAAGTCTTCTAGAGACCTTTACAAAGAGGCCTTCTACCTAGGGGGCAAGAGACCTGTGAACATTTTTCAATAGGTGTTAACACCAGGTGGCAGGTCAAAAGGCCATTTTGAAAGACTCCTTCTATCCAAGCAAGGACTGTTTAATCACCCAGGAACGTGGTCACAGCTTATCTCAGCAGCACAGGACAGGGTACTGTGTAGCAGCCCTCTTTTAATAAGTGTTATTTCCCTTCCTCCCTCCCCAACACCCACCCACCCCTGGGATAATCGTAGCTTTATAGGTACTTACACATCTTAAAGTAAAGAAGGTGCTCTCAGGTGAAGCTCGTTATCCAAATCTGTCATACACTAAGGGCCTAAGATTAATTAAGCTTCAGGTGAAAAAGGAATATTAAACGGATTAGGTACAGTTTTATTAGTATACATATCCATAGCAACCCTTAGTAAGTAAAGAACTTAGATCTAAACACAAACTTAAAACTAAGATGCAGACAGCAGTCCAGCAGTGAGTTGGGGGCTTTGCAGTCTTTTGCATTGAGTGTCACATGTATGATTTGCTCCCAGTTGGTGAGAGGTCTTATGTGTGCACTAGGTGCAAGGAGCTCTTTGCTCTCAGGGAACGAGTCCCTTCTCTAGAAGTTAGAGTAGCAGACTTGGAAAACATAAGAAAGACAGAGAGGTACATAGATGAGACCTACAGGGATATAGTCCTGAAGTCCCACCTCCAGTCTGGCAGCATCCCTGTTGCCATGGAGGAGAGAGGTCACGTGACAGGAGAGCATCACCCTGGTGTGGCAGGAAGTAATCCTGTAACTAGGACATGTCCTCCAGGTGATGTAAAACCCTCTCGCACCGATGACGTTTCTCCAGGGCCATGTGCCCATGAGGGAAGGGTTAGGACAGCCGTTATAGTTGGTGATTCGATCATTAGGCATGTAGATGGCTGGGTGGCTGGTAGACATGAGGATTGCCTGGTAACATACCTGCCTGGTGCAAAGGTAGCGGACCTCATGCGCCACCTAGATAAGGTCTTAGATAGTGCTGGGGAGGAGTCTGCTGTCTTGGTACATGTCAGTACCAATGACATAGGAAAATGTGGTAGGGAGGTTCTGGAGGCTAAATTTAGACTTTTAAGTAGGAAGTTGAAATCCAGAACTTCCTGGGTAGCGTTCTCCGAAATGCTTCCTGTTCCACGCGCAGGACACAAAAGGCAGGCAGTTCTCCGGACTCTCAATGCGTGAATGAGACAATGGTGCAGAGATGAGGGGTTTGGATTTGTTAGGAACTGGGGAACATTCTGGGGAAAGGAGGGGCTCTTATGATGGGATGGGCTTCACCTTAACCGGGATGGAACCAGGCTGCTGGCATTAACCTTTAAAAATAGGGTAAAGCCGACAGTCGCCCAAGAGCGCATGGTTCGGAAGAATGTATCCTTGAAGGATACTACCAAAAGCAGAGAGGTTCCAAAAAAGAGTAAAGTAGCCCAAATGCCCTCAAGTATGGAGCAGACACAGCTTAACCCTGGGAGTACCGATGGGGTCAAAAGTAACCCCATTGAAAGTTTCACAACGTGTATCTCGGAAACTAGTGGTTCAAGAATGCAATCTTTTTATGACTTTTCACATGTCAATATTCTCTTTATATTGTGCCATGAGAGGAATAATTTTCATCCGCTAGGTGACGCTAGTGATGAATTGCAGCACAGAGTACCAGTGGGGTCATTTTTGACCCCAGTTGCTTACATCTGGTTTGGATCGTGATACAATTTGCAGTTTTGTGATATTTTTTGATCTGACAAAGGTATTTATCATTAATTATGTATCATTTATTTTTTTTACTCTTAATTTATGAAAATTACACATTTTCTGTAATTGATATCAAACGTTCTCTCATTATTTCCGATGAAATCTAAAGGCTTTCAGCTCGTTCATCACGATTATTGTACACCTATAGTAAAACTGATTTGCGTTTTATTCAACATTATCTTTGTTTATTTATTTTAGGTTATTGTTTATGATGTCAAAACAAAAGTATTCAGCTGCCCAAGTAAGAGAAATACTGCAATGAGATGCTGACAGTGACGGCTCTGAGTCGTCTGATGATGCAGCATATTCAGCAAGCGAAGAAGCATATCAGCCAAGTTCGGGCGATAAATCTGATGATGACAGTTTATGATTCAGATGGCGACAACAGTTGGTCGCCAAGTGAATGTGAGACTGATGTTGAGCTGGTAACATTGCCTGCAGCAAAGAGTCAAGTTACAGGTCGAGGCAAAGGTCGAAGCTGTGCTGGACAGGGAAGAAGGCAGGTGTCCTCGGTGTCAGTATCATCTGTGAGGAATCTTAAGGGTATGTTTACTAAACGGAGAAAAAATGCATGGCGCACAATAGCGTGCACTAAGGTACCTTAGCGCATGCTAATGATGTGTTTTTGTGCCCCACACACGTGCGCGCCGCACTAATGGGCCCGCTCAGGTGTGCGGCGCGCTACTGTGCGATAGAGGCGTGGAAAGGCTCCGGGAGGGCGGAGGAAGGCTCCCCAGGGGCGGAGAGACGGGGTCAATGGGTGGAGAGTGGGAAGGGAGAGGCTCCCCGCACAGGAGCGGGGCTGAATTTCGAGAAAAAAAGTACCGCGAGTGAAAACCTCGTGGTAGAACCGATTTAAAGGGAAGAGAAACCATTTATGTCAGCAATGTACAGCAAAACCAGGGAAACCTACAAAAAGTGAGCAGTGTGATACATGTGCACGGAACAAAAGGGCAAATAAACAGTAAAAATGACCCCAACAAATTATAAAAAAATTATAATCAAGATGGGCACTAGTGATAGTAATGGGGAACATCAAAAAACACTCCCAAAAATGGCACAAAAAATAAATATGAATTTTAGAAGGGTCTACGCTCCGTCCCCATACAAGGTGAATGATCCCACAGTGAAATAGCACTGATCAGGGTTTCCCTCTCCATTGGACAGGTTACCTATGGCATGCACATATCCACAACAACAGGGCGGGCAGGTCGGAATGGGCAACTGGATAGATGCTGGGAAAGGGGATACAGAGGGCTGCAGGCGGCACATGCTGTGGTGCAGCTGGGGCACAGTGCGGACTAGGCAGATGCCTAGATGGCACCTAGGAATGCTGAAACTGAACAGCAGCCAGTCAGCAACTGATGAGTGCCCAACATGGGCACGAGAGTGTGTAGCACAGTGTCACAGGGGATAGTACCCAGCAGGTACCCCCAAGGGCACGGAACATTGGCAGGCGGTGATTGGGGGACGTGCGGACAGATATGCAGGCACCCCTACCCCAGAACCCGCACCATAGTCAGCCGCCTACACGCACACAGGATGGCCTGAGACTGCGTACCACCAGCACCACCAGCAGAAGGGCATGTCAGCATGGTGGCACAGGGGTACTGGAGGCGGAGGGAGGCAGTGGCAGCTGCCCAGAGCAGACCATGGCCTAGCCCTGTGTAGGTGGGTGCAATGCACTGCAACAGACAGGCCCTGCCAGACAAGCAGTCATGGTATCATCAGGGAATGCATTGTCTCTGTGGCAACACGGTGGTGCAGTGCACACAACCAGCATGTTTGGGGACAGAAGGTCACAGGTTCAAGACCCAGCTGAGGCTTCTGTCAATCCAGTCCCCATATTTTACCGACAACTATATCGTGATAGTAAAGACGAACCTTTATTGCAGAGAACATAAGCATGGCTCAAAGACCTCTATTTTACCCTACAGATCACAGACACCAGAAACATGCACATTACCTAGAACAGATTACACCAAATGCAGTCCTGAAGGGCCACAAATCCTTCAGGGTTTATGCTGTCTTCAATCTAAGGATGGAGTGGTACTGGTGGTGGAGGTGGCAGCAGCTGGTGACCACAGCAGACAATGGCCTAGCCCTGTCCAGGTGGGTGCCGTGCACTGCAACAAACAGGCCCTGTCGGATGTACAGTCATGGACTCCCCAGGGAATGCAGCATATTTGTGGCAACACGGTGGTGCAGTGCACACAGACAGTGTGTGCAAGAACAGAAGGTCACAGATTCAAAGCCCAGCTGGGGCTCCTTCCAATCCAGTCCACATATTTTTTCCAAAACTAAACCGTGATAGTAAGGATAAACCTTTAATGTTGAGAACATACGCATGGTTAATACGCCTATATTTTACCCCACTGAGCACAGACACCATAAACAGGCACATTACCTAGAGCAGAGTCTCCCAAATGCAGTCCTGGAGGGCCCCACACCATTCAGGTTCCATGCTGCCTCTAATAAAGATGCCTGTGCTGCATATCTATGCACCACCCCCATGGTATGCAGATGTAGCTCATGCATATTCATGAGGGACAGCATGAAAACACAAACAGTGTTTGGCAAACCAGGACTGGAGGTAGGAACCTCTGCCGTAAAGCAGCAGCCAAGAGGGACAGACACACCCACACCCACACCCACAGGCCCCATTGGCCAATGCCTCCTGGAGAGGCAGTACATTGGGCCCTGCGTGCATCTCCCAATACTAGCACTTGCATACCTTAGCAATGCCACCCTACACCTGGGTATACAGTACACAGCTATCAAACGTTTGCTATGAGTACTGGCAGATAGAAATTCCTACGTTAAGAACAGTTTGCTGATTGAGCTCCATCATAACAATCTTTCTGATGTCTGCGGTGTGTGCTTCAGGTCTGGTCTCTGACAGTGTTCACCACCCTGGGGAGTGACCCCCAACAGTATTGCGTACCATATCCATGCCTGTACTGTGTCCAGGACTGGTGTGGTGAGCAGGGCTGCTAAACTCCTCTATAGTAGCACAATGCTGGCATAGGTGTGGGAGTGTGTGTTTGTCTTACACCTCTGCCATTTAAGATTGTGAGTGGGCAAGGTGCAGATGCCCTAGACATCAAAAGGGTAGATAGAATGTGCCATATGCCTCCTCATTTCTCACCACCACCAAAACGTTGTCTAATAGACAATATTTTGGTGGTGGTGAGAAGCAAAGAGGTATGTGACACATTCTATCTAACCTTTTTGATGTCTTGGAGATCTGCACCTTGCCCACTCACAATCTTAAATGACAGAGGTGTAAGGCAGGGGTCTCCAAATCCAGCCCTAGAGGGCCACAAACCAGTCAGGTTGGCAGGATATCTCTAATGCATATATATCTCATGCATATTCATTAGGGCTATCCTGAACACCCGACTGGCCTAGGGGTTCAAGGAGGACTGGTTCAGAACCACTGGTCTATACAGTGTGTGGTAGCTGCAAACACCTTCCACAGCCCACACTGCCAGCACTGTTGCCAGTATTGGCCTGCCAATGTGCATAATGAGGAGCAAGGTACCATGGGTATAGGCCAGACAGGGTGGCCTGGCCAGGATGCATCTGCACAGTGCATAGGCACTGGCTGGGCCATTTTAGTGCCCGGCCACCACCTACACAGACAGGGTGACCTCAGAATGTCCTGCTGGGAGATCACTCTCACCCTGACTGTGCAGTGACCACAGCATGGCTAGGCACCCCCATAGTGCTATATAGTATTTCTTTCATGTGATATTTGTGGGTTTTCTTTTGGAGCCCAGTCACTGACTTATTTGCTTGTTGTATATGCTGACATCCCTGTTCTGGGTGCATGTATTTCTACCAGAAACATGCACTATGGACTAGCTAGCAGATGTTTTGCAGCTGGTATGTGTCTTGATGGAGTGCCTTGCAGGGTGCAGTGGCTGAAGGCTTGCTGCAGGAGAATATCAGATAGTGGTGGGGTGCTGCTTAGCATATCCAGGCCTTATGGATGTGTACAGAGCTGCATTGACTGCTCTGTAGGGTGTCTGTTCCCCAGCAGGACTGGGGTTGATGGTCCCCTCTACTGCCACCATTGCAGGGAGGTAGAATGTGGATCTGTTGATGGGAGACCCTGTTTGCCACCCTCAGCCCTGGAGGAGGGTGGTGGTACATAATCCTCCTAGGGGGCTATACCTGACTGAGACAGATAGATATATCCAAGGTGTTTCTGCAGAAACTACCTATCTCACAAATCACCACTGCTTTGGACCTCCAGCATGGCCTATGTCTGTCATGGACGGTGCTGTGGACCTGGTGCTGGGCACCTCACTGCACCTTCAGGGTGAGCACAGTACCTGCACAATGTGACGGTGTGTAGCTACTCCATGCCAATAAAACACACGGTCAGTACTCCTTACCAGGCCGAGGTGCTGTGGGGGTGGACATGGTCAGTTCCCCCTACCAGGCCGAGGTGCTGTGGGGGTGCATACCCCATCTTGTGTTCATCTGTGGACAGCTGATTTGCATGTGCAGTGCTTCATGGGTACGGGTGTGCTAACCCTATCCTGGTGACCACAGCAGACTGTCTGTGTGGTGACGTGCACTCCCTCTGCAGCCAGCCAGGGGCTTGCTCGTAGCTGTAGAGCTGTAGCACAATGGTTACTTCACTGCTTGTGGAGCCAAAGATTGTGGGTTCAAACCCACAGTGGGGTTATTTGATAGGGCTGCCCAAAGAATTATTTATTTTTAATGTACATTATTGTTGCCAGCAAAAACACCCTCAGCGTACTGTACCCATAAGGTGCCTCAGAGGGCACTTTATAGAGCGCCCTATAGGGCACCTTATGGTTACCATCCATATAAGGTGCACTATACATTATCCTGTGGAGCAACTTATAGGGTGCCCTATAGGGGACATTTTAGGGTGCCGTGGCAGACAGTGCACTTTATAATGTGCCCTATGGAGTGCCTTATAGGGTGCCTTATGCGGCACCTTCAATTACGGCACGTGAGGGCGTGTTTGATGGCAGCAATTAATAAAATACAAATAAAGTGCTGCAGGAAACAATATGTACATTGCAAAGCTGATGCCTCAGCCAACCTTATGTACTAGGCACACTGGGGAGCAAACTCATGACCCCTGTATCAGCAGTCAGTGCCTTAACCATTGTGCTACACTGCTGCTCTTCTTTGCATATCAGCGCACCTATTTAAGATTTTCATTCCTTAAACTGCACAGTGCTATGACCTTGCTGTGCCTCATAGGGCACCCTATATGGCGCCCTATAGGCCGCCCTTTCAGCAACATTGTAGGGTGACGTGGCGGACAGTGCACTTTAAAATGTGCCCTCTGGGGTACCCTATGAGGCGCCTTATGCAGCACCTTATGTTACAATACTTTGAGGGTGTGTTTGCTGGCAGCACTAATTAAAATAAAAATAAAATGCCCCCACAGCACTATTACCTATAACAGGTAATGCCTCAGCCAACCTTCTTTATTAGGCACAGTGGGGATTGAACCCATGACTCCTGCATCATTGGTCAGTGTTTTGACCATTGTGCTCCACTGCTGCTCCTCCTTGCATGTCAGCGCACCTACTTATGATTTTCATTCCTTAAACTGCACAGTGCTGCCATCAAAAACAGTGCTGTGACCTTGCGGAAACTCATAAGGCACCCTATAAAGCACCTATAGGCAACATTCTAGGGTGCCTTGGTGGACATGGCACTTTAAAATGTGCCTTATGGGGTGTCTTATGTTAACACGCTTTGAGAGTGCATTTGCTAGTAGTAGTAATTAAAATAAAAATATATTGCCTCCTAAAGCAATCTTCCCCATAATAGGTAATGCCTCAGCCAGCCTTCTTTATTGGGCACAGTGGGAGATTGAACCCATGATCCCTGCACCATTGGTCAGTGTCTTAACCATTGTACTGTGGCTCTGTTCCTGTGCTTGCGCATCAGCGCGCCACCTATGCTTCCCGCGCAGCTTTCTCATGCGCTAATGTGCAGGGCGCACTTGAGCGCCACGCACATTAGCGCATGATTAATCCCGGTTTTGCTTTTTTCAGCCTGAAACGCCCACTCCTTATATGGCATCCGCACACTAGCGCGGCCCGCACATTACCGGGGTTTTACTAAACATACCCCTTAGTTGTGGTCGTAGAGGAGCTAAGTGGTCATCAACTATAAGCACAAATGTTGCCATTGAAGCCTATGTATCTAAGGATGCCACATCATGGAACAGGAAACCTATAAAGCAAGCTGCCAAGCTGCTGGAAGAGATGCCAGAGCTAATGTCATGCCCGTACAACAAGGTCCTTCAAGGTATGTTGCACGGAATGTTGATGGCCCTCTCTCAGCATTCCACTTGTTCATGAGGAAGAACTTATTGAATGAAATCCTGATGTGGATGAGCAAACAAGGAAGACACATTTATGATGACACCTGGAAAGATTTGACAGATGGAGAATTTCAATGTTTTCTTGGACTTCTGATCCTCTCAGGCGTGTACAAGTCATGAAATGAATCCATAGTTCAGTTGTGGAACCTTGAAGTTGGTCGTTCTGTTTTCGGCAAAAATATGGCCCGTAACCGTTTTCAGCAAATTTCTTGTGCTCTCAGATTGATGATGCAACCAACAGACATGAACAACGAGCCGTGGATAAGCTTGCTCCAATCAGACACGTTTTTGATACCTGGGAAGCAACTCTAAGTGACGCCTTTGTTCCTGGTGAAAATGTTACCGTGGATGAGCAACTGCTTACATTTTGTGGCCATGTTCCATTCAGACAATATATTCCCAGCAAACCTGGGAAATATGGCATAAAGTTATGGATGTTGTATGACAGTGCAACGTCTTATGTTCTGCGTCTTCAAGTATATACAGGAAGGGAACTCGGACAAAACAGGGAACAGAATCAGGGTGAAAGGGTTGGGCTGCAACTCACTGAAGGTTTGACACGATCTGGCAGAAATGTTACTGTTGACAATTTCTTCTGCAGTTTATCCCTGTCACGGAAATTGCTAGAAAAACAAATGACACTTTTGGGGATAATTCGAAATAACAGAAAAGAATTACCTCCAGAATTTGTAACAGCAAAGGGCCGAGAGGTATTCACTTCACTGTTTGCCTTTCGTGATGATGCCACTCTGGTTTCCTATTGCCTGAAGAAAGGAAACGTGGTTGTTCTTCTGAGCAGTTTGCATGATCAAGAAGAAGTAGATAACACACGTCCAGACAAAAAAAAAACACGCATGATCTTGGACTATAATTCTAGCAAAGGTGGAGTAGATACGGCAGATCAAATGTTGCACATGTATACCACAAAACGAATGACATAGAAACATAGAAACATAGAAACATGATGACAGAAAAAGACCACAAGGCCCATCTAGTCTGTCCTTCCATAACAACAACTACAACAGTCCACTTTTTATCTTTAGAGATCCTCTGTGTTGGTCCCATGCTTTTTTGAATTCAGTTACTGTCCTCATCTCTACCACATCCACTGGGAGACTATTCCACGGATCCACTACTCTTTCCGTAAAGAAATATTTCCGCATATCACTCCTGAATCTATCTCCCTTCACCCTCATCCCATGTCCCCTCGTCACAGAACTTGCTTTCAATTGAAAGAGGCTCTCTCCCTGAACATTTATGCCACGGAGGTATTTAAACATCTCAATCATATCACCTCTATCCCGCCTTTCCTCTAAGGTGTACATATTAAGATCCTTAAGTCTGTCCTCATATGCTTTATAATGAAGACCACTAATCATCTTAGTAGCCACCCTCTGCACCGACTCCATCCTGTTCACATCCTTTTGAAGGTGCGGTCTCCAGAATTGCACACCATACTCCAAATGAGGTCGCACCAAAGACTTATACAGAGGCATTATCACCTCCTTTTTTCTGCTAGCCATTCCTCTCCATATGCACCCAAGCATCCTTCTAGCTTTTGCCATCGCCTTTTCTACCTGTTTAGTTACTTTAAGATCATCGTACACAACTATGCCTAGGTCCCGCTTTTCTTTAGTGGACAAAAGTACTTCACCTCCTATACTGTATTGCTCCCTTGGATTGCTGCAGCCCAAATGCATGACCTTACATTTTTTAGCATTAAATCCCAGCTGACAAATTCTAGACCATTCTTCAAGCTTAGCTAGATCCCTCCTCATGTTATCTACACCTTCCTGGGTGTCTACTCTATTGCAGATTTTGGTATCATCCGCAAAGAGGCAAACCTTACCCGACAGCCCTTCCACTATATCACTAACAAAGATGTTAGAAAGAATCGGACCAAGGACAGATCCCTGGGGCACACCACTGGTAACATCCTTCTCCTCAGAGTGAGCTCCATTTACTTGTACTCTTTGTCGCCTCCCACCCAACCAATTTCTAACCCAAGCAGTAACTTTAGGGTCCATCCCTAGGGTGCTCAGTTTGTTTATAAGTCGCCTGTGAGGAATAGTGTCAAAGGCTTTACTGAAATCTAAATACACCACATCTAGAGCTCTCCCGCGGTCCAACTCCCTGGTCACCCAGTCAAAGAAATCCATGCTGCCTCGGATCCTGTAATCCGCTGGACTCCAGAAACATCACTATTTTCTCTTTCAACAGCGTTTCCATTAATTTACTCACCACTGAAGTTAAACTAACCGGCCTGTAGTTTTCAACCACATCCTTACTACCGCTTTTGTGTAAAGGCACCACATGAGCCTTTCTCCAGTCCTTTGGCACCACTCCCGACTCCAACGAGGCATTGAAAAGGTCAGTCAGTGGAGTTGCTAGAACGTCCCCAAGTTCCCTCAGTATTCTAGGGTGTATCCCATCCGGTCCCATCGCTTTGTCTACTTTAAGTTGAGCTAGTTTCTCACGAACACAGTCTTCTGAAAATTGTTCAAGATGTCCCTCGCTTCTGTTCTTATTTGTGGGTGTTTTCTGAGGTCCTGCTCCTGGTTCTTCATCTGTGAACACAGAACAAAAATATTTGTTAAGAAATGCCGCTTTATCCTTATCAGCTTCTACATATTCCCCCCCTGCACCCCTGAGTCTGACAATACCACATTTGCCCTTCCTCTTCTCACTAATATATCTGAAAAATGTCTTATCCCCCCATTTTATTGCATTGGCTATTTCCTCCTCCTTTGAATCTTTGCCTTCTTGACTACTTTGCTAGCTTCTCTAAGTTTTTCCAAATACAGATGCCTGTCTTCCTCTCTCTGTGATCTCTTGTATTTCATGAAGGCCTCCCTCTTTTTCTTCACTTTTTCAGCTACTTCCTTCGAAAACCATAGCGGTCTCCTGTTCCTTTTGCCTTTATTTACCTTTTTAACAAAAAGGTTGGTTGCCTTTAAAATACCCCCTTTCAGTTTTGCCCACTGTTTTTCTACATCCCCCAGCTGTTCCCATCCCACTAACGACTCCCTGAGGTATTGGCCCATCTTTGCAAAGTTAGTCTTCCTAAAGTCTAAGATCTTCACCTTGGAATGGATTCTAACAGCTCTAGTCCTAATACTGAACCACACCATCTGGTGATCACTGGATGCAAAATGATCTCCCACTACAACATCAGAAACACTTTCTCCATTGGTAAGCACCAAGTCCAGTATGGCCCCTTCACGTGTGGGGTCTGTTACCAATTGCCTGAATAGTTCTCCCTGTAGAGAATCCAGGATCTCCTTACTCCTAGATGATACTGCAGCAGGAATGTGCCAATCAACATCTGGCATATTGAAATCTCCTAGCAGTAGCACTTCCCCTTTCCTAGCAATGCTGCGTATGTCTTCAATTAAGACGCAGGCCAGTGACAATCTTCTACAACATGTTGGACATCAGTGCTTTGAACGCCTTCATTGTTTGGATGTCACTAGATCTAGAATGGCAGTCCAAGTCAAAGCGCAGACATCATCTATTCCTCTTGGAATTAGGAAAGCAGTTACTTCACAGTAATTGCAGCGAGACTTCTTCCAGCATTGAAGAAGCCTGTTTGCAATGTCGGGATCACAAAGAAAAGGGCAAGGTATCACTGCTGTTCCAGAGAAAAAGACAAGAAAAGCAACATAGTTTGCACCTCCTGCAAGCGCAATGTTGGCAAAGAACATTCAGAAATTGTCTGTGTCTCATGCAAATGACTGTAGTACTTTACTGTGTTCATCAAGTGCATGCAAAACCTGCTTTCATGGCAACTCGACTTCATGTAATTTTATGATATAGCATTAAATTTCAAAACATTTTACCTTCACATAATAAATTAATTCGGAATAATATTTTGTCTGTTTAGTTTACATTTTTCATGGTTAACAATTAAAATTCGTTGTGGGGTCATTTATGACCACAACGGTATTCAGTGTGTGCAGAAAATCTCGGTAATTCCAGGGTTAAAGAACCCAAATTACCCATGTCTACCAATAGCCAGATTAATATGAATAAAATACAGTCTCTAAAATGCTTGTATGAAAATTCTAGAAGTCTAACAAATAAGATGGGAGAATTAGAATATATAGCACTAAATGAGAGGTTAGATATGATTGGAATATCAGAGACATGGTGGAAGGAGGACAACCAGTGGGACACTGTGATACCTGGGTACAAACTACATCATAATGATAGAGCTGATCAAATTGGTGAAGGGGTTCTGCTCTATGTTAGAGAGGGCATTGAGTCAGAAATGATTAAAGTTTTGCAGGAAACAAAATTTGCTGTAGAATCTCTATGGATTGAAAGTCCATGTAAAAAGGGGAAGGCAATGGCAGTGGGGGGTATATTATCAACCGCCTGGCCAGAATGAACAAATGTATGATGAAATGCTCAAAGAAATCAAGGAAGCTAACAAAAGTTACAGTGCAGTAATAATAATGGGTGATTTCAATTACCCAAGTATCAACAGGGTCAGTGTCACGGCAGGACATGCTAGGGAGATAAAGTTCCTAAATGAAATAAATGACTGCTTCTTGGAGCAGCAGGTTCATGAACTGACCAGAGGGGAAGCCATATTAGACCTAGTCCTTAGTGGAGCACCAGATCTTGTGCAAGAGATAAGGGTGTTGGGGCCACTTGGCAATAGTGATCATAGCATGATCGCATTTGATTTAATTAGTGGAGGAGGGATAATAAGGAAATCCACAGTACTGCCTTTTAACTTTCAAAAGGGAAACTATGATAAAATGAGGAAAATAGTTAAGAAAAAACTAAAAGGAGCAGTTGCAAAGGTTAAAGACTAACATCAAGCTTGGGTGTTGTTGAAAGCTACTATCTTGGAAGCACAGACCAGCTGTATTCCACGCTTTAAGAAAAGTGGAAAGAAGTACAAAAAACTGCCAGCATGGTTTAAAGGTAAGGTCAGAGAGGCTGTTGTTGCCAAAAAAGCATCTTTCAGGAAATGGAAAAAAGAGCCAAACGATGAAACCTGGAAACAGCACAAGCACTGGGAAGTCAAATGCAATGCAAAGGGAGAATTTGAGAAGAAGCTTGCTGCGGAAGCAAAAACGAGAAATAAAGACTTTTTCAAGTACATTCGCAGAAAAAAAACTGTGAGTCAGTTGGTCCATTAGATGATAGAGTGGTTAAAGGGGCACTAAGAGGCGACAAGGCGATAGCGGAGATACTGAATGAATTCTTTGCTTCCATCTTTACAGAGGAAGATGTAGGGATGTTACCTATGACTGAAGTGGTATTTAAAGGCGCCAAAGAATTGAAGGAAATATTGATACATCGGGAAGATGTATTACAACTATTAGATAAACTGAAGAGTAACAAGTCACCTGGGCCGGATGGTATACATCCAAGGGTGTTGAAAGAACTGAAATATGAGATTACAGACCTGCTATTAGTAACACAGGTACACTACCAAAAAACTGCCTCCAGTTTTGCAACAGATTCCTATAGATTTTGGGGTGCTGAATCCAGGAAAAATAGCCAAAATGTTCCATCACGTCACGTTTTCTTGCAAAATTAGATTTCTTACCCATATAAGGAATGTTCACATAATTTCTTTTTAGCCGACTGCAGTTTATTTTCTTGGCCCAAAATAGAGGTTGTAATGGTTAACTAACTAGAAACACTCCCTCATGATATTTTAGAGTGTTTTGTATTCATTTTATACATTAACAGGACAATTGGGAGGCGGGGGGCTAAATCCAGTATTCGCGCTGGCGCATGTTCTTTCCTGTTCGCCTCGCCTCGTTCGCTCGCTCAAACACGGTGGTTGCGACATGAACGTTCCTGTCAAATTTCAGTTTCTTGCAAGTTCATTATTACCTTTTGTTTGCTCAGTCGTAATCCAGCTTTATTCTGAAGTGGTTCACTACAGTTGTAGTTTGCAGTGCTGTGTATTTGTGATGGCTCACAGAGCCAGAGGTTGCGTCAACTCTCTGGACAGTTTTTGTTTTATTTGTGGGGAATATACCGTGAAAAAGCGGCAGAGGAACATTTCTGCATTTATTTAAAAAGTATATTTCGCCTATTTCGGTTTGAAGTTAGGCGATCAAGACAAACCGTGGGCTCCTCACAAAGTGTGCAAGACATGTGAGGAAGATCTACACTTATGGATGAAAGGTAAAAAACAAGCATTTCGTTTCGGAATACCTATGATGTGGCGTGAACAAAGAGACCACAGCAGTGACTGCTATTTTTGCTCTTGCATTGTGAAGGGATACAACTTAAAAAATAAGAACGTAATAAGTTACCCCAACCTTCCCTCAGCAATTAGGCCTATGCCTCATAGCAACGAAGTACCTGTGCCTGAACCACCAAAATCTTTGGATCATATTTGTGTGGACGGTTCTGATCATGATGAGACTCATCAGATGGCTTTTCCCGATGAGTCCAGTACTTCCGAGTTTGAAACTGAACCAGATCCGAAACCTGAACTTTTCTCTCAAGCTGAATTGAATGATTTAGTCCGGGATTTAGGACTCCCAAAAGATGCTGCCCAACTGCTAGGTTCTCGGCTTAAACAGAAAAATCTATTGTCACCAGGAACAACTTTTTATTGGTACCGCAACCGCGAGACACAATTTTTGAAGTATTTCAGCAAAGAGGAAGATTTGGTATTTTGCAACGATATATACGGAGTGATGGAAAAGTTTAAACTCAAGTATGATTCTGCTGAATGGCGGCTGTTCATTGATTCGTCAAAAGACAGCATAAAAGGTGTTCTTCTTCATAATGGCAACACATTCGCTTCAGTTCCTATTGCTCACTCTGTTATTCTCCAAGAAAAATACGAGAATTTGGCCCTGATTCTTCAGAAGATTCGTTATGATGAGCATAAGTGGATGATTTGTGGAGACTTTAAAATTCTATCCATGCTATTAGGGCAGCAATCCGGTTTCACCAAATATCCCTGCTTCCTTTGCTTGTGGGATAGCCGGGCCCGCGACCTACACTGGGGGAAAAAAGACTGGCCAATTCGGGAATATTTGAGACCCGGTGAGAAAATGTTCTTCATGAGAGCTTGGTACCTCGTGATAAAATTCTATTACCACTTCTCCACATTAAGTTGGGTCTCATTAAGCAATTCATCAAGTCCCTTCCAAAAGATGGTGAGTGCTTTCGGTACCTTTGCTCAAAGTTCCCCCGACTTTCTGAAGCAAAGCTAAAGGAAGGAGTGTTTGTTGGCCCTGATATAAGGAAACTCATTTCAGATGGAGCATTCGCTGAAACGATGTCTGAGAAGGAAAAAGAAGCCTGGGATTCCTTCAAGGATGTTGTTCTCAAATTCTTGGGGAACAGGCGGGATGAGAACTATAAGGATATTGTTGCCAGGATGCTCAATGCCTTCAAAGAACAAGGCTGTAACATGAGCCTGAAAGTCCATTTCTTGCACTCCCATGTGAACTACTTTCCCGAAAACTTGGGGGCGTACAGTGAAGAACAAGGTGAAAGGTTTCACCAGGACATCAAGGACGCAGAGAGAAGGTACCAAGGAAGATGGAACGCCACTATGATGGCTGATTTCTGCTGGTTGCTGCTGCGGGAAACCCCAGATGAAAAATACGCCAAGCAGCGCACCAAGAGAAGCATTCGGGGGAAGAAGAAACGGGCCCACCAGGAGATTGATTGACCCAAGAATGACTTTAAAATCTAAACTGTGTTGACAAATATCGTGTTTTTACTAAACTTTGAAATAAAAATTTGCTAGTTATTACCACAGTGTCGGATCTCATTTATTAGAATTTTATTTTCACACCATCGGGTGTTTGTCTTCATGTATTGCAATGGTGCGGTTTGCGTTTTCTATTCTTACATACATACCTGTACAACATTTTTTGCACATTTCTTTGCTTTGCTTTGTGTCTAACCTCGCTCTTATATGCTCAATGTTTGTGCACATGTATGTGGCTGTTTTAAGTGCAGACAATTTTGCTACCATCACAGTGTGTTTTGTTGACATTACTCTATTCTTATGTGCTGCCTTGTTACAATTTTCTTTATTCTTATTTGAATAACTACTAAACAATTAGTATAAAGAATTCATCCAAGAAACTTTTATCTCGATCGCACTCAATCTGAAACGTTCACCTCAAACTGCTAACCCAATGTAGCAAAAAATCTGTACGTGATGGAGCAAATTGGTTACCAGATTTGGATTCAGCGCACCAAAAAACGTAAAAATCAATCGAAACATTAGAGGCAGTTTAAAAAAAAAATTCTTTTAGTGTACCTGTGTAATCTGTGAATTTTCCTTAAAATCATCTGTAATAACTGAAGATTGGAGGATCGCCAATGTAACGCCAATTTTTAAAAAGGGTTCCAGGGGTGATCTTGGAAACTACAGACCGGTGAGCCTGATGGCAGTACCGGGAAAAATGTTAGAAACCATCATAAAGAACAAAATTTCTCAGCATGTAGATAGTCATGGCCTAATGGGAGACAGCCAACATGGCTTTAGACAAGGAAAATCTTGTCTTACTAATCTGTTATCTTTTTTTGAAGGTGTGAATAAACAGCTGGACAAAGGTGAGTCGGTTGATATTGTGTATCTGGACTTTCAGAAAGCCCTTGACAAGGTCCCTCATCGGAGACTTTTGGCAAAACTAAAGAGTCATGGGATAGGAGGCAGTGTACTATTGTGGATCAGGAACTGGTGAAAAGATATAAAGCAGAGGGTAGGGCAAGATGGTCAATTTTCCCAATGGAGAAAGGTGAATAATGGTGTACCCCAGGGATCTGTGCTGGGTCCGCTGCTTTTTGACATATTCATAAATGACCTGGAAAGTGGAATAACGAGTGAGATTATCAAATTTGCTGATGACACAAAACTATTTAAAGTTGTTAAAACCCAAGAGGATTATGGAAAATTACAAGAGGATCTTGATAAACTGGAAGACTGGACATCAAAATGTCAGATAAAATTTAATGTGGACAAGTGCAAAGTTATGCACCTAGGAAAGAACAACCCAAACTATGGTTACACGATGCAAGGTTCCACATTAGGAACCACCACCCAGGAAAAAGATTTAGGTGTCATTGTGGATAACATGTTAAAACCCTCGGCCCAGTGTGCAGCGGCGGCCAAGAGAGCAAATAGAATGCTAGGTATCATATTGAAAGGAATGGAAAATAAAACAAAAGATATTATAATGCCTCTATATCATTCCATGGTGAGACCGCACCTTGACTATTATGTGCAATTCTGGTCGCCGTATTTTAAAAAGGATATAGAGTTATTAGAAAAGGTTCAGAGAAGGGCCACCAAAATGGTAAAGGGGATGGAAGGATACTCCTATGAAGAAAGGCTAAAAAGGTTAGGGCTCTTTAACCTGGAAAAGAGACGGCTCAGGTGAGATATGATAGAAGTCTATAGATTAATGGACAGAGTGGAAAGGGTAAACGTAGATTGATAGTTTATTTTATCAGAATAGAGAAAGAATAGGAGACATGCAGTGAAGCTACAGGGTAAACTATTTAAGACTAATACAAGAAAATATTTTTTCACTCAACGTGTAATCAAACTCTGGAATTTGTTACTGTAAGATGTAGTAAAGGCTGTTAGTATAGCTGGGTTTAAAAAAGGTTTGGACAAGTTCCTGGAGGAAAGGTCTATAAACAATTATTAAGAAGGGACCCAGGATAGCAATGTTTGACCCAGTTACAAGCATTGTGGAACCTGTGTCTTTTGGGGAAACTGCTAGGTACGTATGACCTAGATTGGCCACTGTTGTAAACAGGATACTGGGCTTGATGGACCTTGGTCTGACACAGTATGACATAACCCTCCATTGCCTCGGAAGAAAGGCCTGGCAATCTACTTCCGGTGACACTGCCAAGAAAACCCAGGAGCTTCTGGGTCGCCAGGAGTCAGGACTGACTCGAAGGCACACATTGCATTTGCATGTTCTTATGAATATAGCACTTTTTCATTGAATGCACAATTAAACTGTGGAATTTCTTTCTGAAGGACATGTTCAAGGCAGTTAACATAGCTGGATTTAAAGGAATTTAGGCAAGTTTCTACAGGAGAAATCCATAAATGATTAAAAGCTGTTTAGATGCTTATCCCTGGGAGTGAGCTGGAAGGTATCCTTGCGATCCTGCTGTTTTCTTGTCACCAGGATTGGCTCCTTTTTGAAAGAGGATGTTGGACAAGATGAACATGTTGTCTGACACAATCTTCCCTTTCCTGTCTTTTTTTTTTTTTTAGTATTTTATTTCCCAGTTTTCCTTATGTTCCTGACAACTCTCTCTGTCTTATTCTCTTTCCACCCTCCCCATTTAGCCTTCCCAAAGAGAATTGACTGTTCTGTTCGGTTCTGTTCTCCTCCCTATTACCTAACACAAGAACTTCCAGAGTATCTTTCTCTTTTAATTTTTTGCCCAAATTGGTTAGTAGTATCAAGGCTTGGGCCAGAGATGGATTCCACTGAAAATCGGATATATAAACTGGTCTCACAGCTGCTGCATTATGGACACCAGGACTTGGGAAGAGGAACAAGCAGAAATATATCTAAATTGGATGACTGGACATAGGAATGCTGCCAGTTTAAACTTGTATATAAATCAATCTCTCTGCCATTAATGCCTGAAGAGATATGAGATCTTATCTATAATATCTATTCTATGTAGTATGCAATAGTTAAAACAGGCACACAGCAAAGTAGTCATTTTTATTTTATATCAGTCCACATTTTTACTGCTATATGGAATGGCTAAAAACCATAAAAACATTTTAGAGTAGCCATAATTATAACTTTCACAAATGATCATATGTGAAAAGTAGTGTGGTAGCCATGTTAGTCTTTTCAGAATTCACAGAATCAAATAAATGTAATGGGACAGAAATCTATACAAATAACTGCTTTGTCATTTATATTTATTTTGGTAGGGCAGTTCCGGCTGCTTTCAGTGCTGCAGGGAGGCAGGGGAGCATGCTTTCCTGCTCTTCCACGGCATCAGGGACTGGCTGGGAGTGTGGCCTCCATGATGGCTCCAGGGGCATCGCTCAAGTGCAGGGAGATAAGCCTGAGGCTTCCCATGCTGCCCCAGAGCTCAGCCGCCTGAAAAAGAAAAGATTAACTGAGCCAGCTCGAACCTGGAAATGCCCGGGGAATGTGCTGAAGCACTCCGGGTAGTGGAGGGGATTCAGCAAGGAGCAGGAAGCCTTGGAGAAAAAATACAAGTAAAATTAAAGTTAAATTGAGTAAATTAAGGCTGGTAAAGGGCCCAAATCGGGTCAGGCAGGCAAGTTAAATCTTCGGGGCCAGTTTTAAAGCAACAGTAACTAAATTGCAAATTAAGTTAAAACGCTATGTCTGCAACATTTAAACTAATGAAAAGTGCCTGAAAGGTCCCAAATAAAATCTAAGCCAAATCTAAATCATATAACCAACAGCAAGGAGTGCCACAAGGCTTGGCCCTATCATCCTTACTATTTAACAGCCAATCTGCAGAAGGTATATTACCATATTTATGCCGATGATATTATGATGTACCTACCATGCAACACCTCAAAACCTAATCACACAAAAATAGTAACTTACTTCAATGAGGCTGCACATTGGCTTTCGTCACACAAGCTAACAATAAACTACAAAAAGACAGAGGCATATTCATTACTAAGGATAAGACATTCACCCCTCCAACTACACTAAAAGTTAAAGAAGCAACAATGGATGTCAAATAAGAAGTATGATATCTTGGAATGATCTTAAATCAGAGACTAAACCTAACCACTCACATCAACAATACAACCAGAGCAATCTATAATAAGATAAAAAAACTTACAATACCTATGACCACTTCTATCTCCCCATAACTTCTGAACAGTGTTAAAAACTATGATCTTCCCACGCTTTGACTTCTGCAACAGCATCTTCCAGGGTTTACCAAAGCATGCATTATACCAATTGTAAATAGCACAACACACAGCAACCCAACTTGTCTACGGAGCACCAAAACCTGTAAATATCACTCTACTCCTAAAACAGCTACATTGGCTCCCAATTGCAAGCAGAATCAAATTAAGGTCCTACTAAACAGCTTAAAAAAATGCACAACCTATCTTCAACCCTCATTCATAAATTCAGCAGCAAACAACATATCAAAAAGAGGCTGCACACAGAATTCACAAAAAAGGAACCAGTCCACAGGCAAGAGAGCATTCTCGTTCTATTCACTCAGTCTTTGGAACTCTCTTCCTGAGAGAATAAGGAGCATTCCAGACCTGTCAGCATTCTGCAAACAACTCAAAACACACTTATTCCCAGAGCACTTGGAAGGGAAAACAAGCTGACCAAGTACCAGCACAACTCAGACTCAGTCCTAACTGGCTGTGTAGATACCAGTGTAAACTCCAACTTGATCTACTCTGCATACCTCATGCACTGTGACAATTCCCATGGCCAAGAAAATACATAAGAACATAAGATAAGAACATAAGATATGCCATACTGGGTCAGACCAAGGTCCATCAAGCCCAGTATCCTGTTTTCAACAATGGCCAATCTAGGTCATACGTACCTAGCAGTTTCCCCAAAAGACACAGGTTCCACAATGCTTGTACTGGATCAAGAACGTCCCCAAGTTCCCTCAGTATTCTCGGGTGTATCTCATCTGGTTCCATCTCTTCGTCTACTATTAAGTTTAGCTAGTTTCTCACGAACACAGTCGTCTGAAAATTGTTCAACATGCCCTTTGCTTCTGTTCCTGTTTGTGGGCATTTTCTGAGATCCTGCTCCTGGTTCTTCATCTGTGAACACAGAACAGAAATATTTGTTAGGCAATTCTGCTTTATCCTCATCAGCTTCTACATATTCCTCCACTTCATCCTTGAGTCTGACAATACCACTTTTGCCCTTCCTCTTCTCACTAATATATATCTGAAAAAATGTCTCATTCACCCATTTTATTGCATTTGCTATTTCCTCTTCTTTTGGAGGCTTTGCTTTCCTGACTACTTTGCTAGCTTCTCTAAATTTTTCCAAATATGAATGCCTGTCTTTCTCTCTCTGTGATCTCTTGTATTTCATGTAGGTCTCCTTCTTTTTCTTCACCTTTTCAGTTACTTCTTTTGAAAATCATAGTGGTCTCCTTTTCCTTTTACCTTTATTTACCATTTTAACAAAAAGATCGGTTGCCCTTAAATTATCCCCTTTCAGATTTGCCCACTGTTTTTCTACATCCCCCAGCTGTCCCCATCCCGCTAACGACTCCCTGTGATATTGGCCTATCTTGGCAAAGTTAGTTTTCTTAAAGTCTAAGACCCTTGCTTTTGAATGGATTTTATCAGCCCTAGTCCTAATATTGAATCACACTATCTGGTGATCACTGGATGCAAAATGATCTCCCACTATAGCATCAGAAACATTTTCACCATTGGTAAGCACCAAGTCCAGTATGGCCCCTTCACGTGTGGGTTCTGTTACCAGTTGCCTGAATAGTTCTGCCTGTAGAGAGTCCAGGATCTCCTTACTTTTAGATGATACTGTAGCAGGGATGTGCCAATCAACATCTGGCATATTGAAATCCCCTATTAGTAGCACTTCCCCTTTTCTGACAATGCTGCATATATCTTCAATTAACTCTCCGTCCACCTCTTCTCCCTGTGAGCGAGGTCTGCATATCAGATAGATTTTTTCTTTCCTTCTTTCTAGTTTAACCCACAGTGCCCTGCATTTAATTTTATTTTTTACATATAGTGCCACTCCTCCTCCCCTTTTTCCTACCCTGTCCTTTGTCAATAAAGTATAGCCTGGTATATTTACATCCCAGTCATGGTTTTCCGTGAACCATGTATCTGTTACCTGCCACTATATCCAAGTCAGCCTCTCCCATTAAAGCCTCAACTTCAAGGATCTTATTTCCCATGCTATGGGCATTTATGCACACTGCTTTTCATATGTTGCCCCTTTTACCCATTTCCATAAAGGTATTTAATGTTTCACTTATCTAGGGGCTTTCTTCACCCATCCCCAATGAATCTAGTTTAAAGCCCTCTACAGTAGGTTAGCCAGTCTGCAACTGAAGACACGTCAACCCTTCTTGGACAGATGGATGCCATCTCTGCTCTGCAACCCTTGGAACAGCATCCCATGGCCAATGAAACCATGATTTGAAATAAAGCTAGAAAAAGGGTGTTATTTTCAAATAGAGCTAGGTGGAAAAACACTTTTACAGTGCACATATAATACTGTTGCAGGAATGTTAGTTAAGAGATTGGGGAAGAAGACTTTGGATGGGGTAAGATGTGCCAGAGCCAGTATCTGTGAGGAAGAGTTTATTTGATATTAGAATTGTAAGTAATTGAAAACGCCCTGGAGCTCATTCAAGCAGCTTTAAGACCAAGCTGAATGAGGATTTGAATTGATATATCAGAGAGAACATAACATAAGAACATAAGATAAGAACATAAGATATTCCATACTGGGTCAGACCAAGGTACATCAAGCCCAGTATCCTGTTTCCAACAGTGGCCAATCTAGGTCATACGTACCAAGCAGTTTCCCCAAAAGACACAGGTTCTGCAATGCTTGTACTAGGTCAAGCATTGATATCCTGGGTCCCTTCTTAATAATGGTTTATGGACCTTTCCTTCAGGAACTTGTCCAAACCTTTTTTAAACCCAGCTATACTAACAGCCTTTACTACATCCTCCGGTAACAAATTCCAGAGTTGGATTACACGTTGAGTGAACAAATATTTTCTTTTATTAGTCTTAAATAGTTAACCCTGTAGCTTCATTGCATGTTCCCTAGTCTTCCTATATTCTGATAACGTAAACAGTTGATCTACGTTTACCCTTTCCACTCCGTTCATTAATTTATAGACTTCTATCATATGCCCCTCAGCTGTCTCTTTTCCAGGTTAAAGAGCCCTAACCTTTTTAGCCTTTCTTCATAGGAGTATGCTTCCATCCCCTTTACTATTTTGGTGGCTCTTCTCTGAACCTTTTCTAAGAACGCTATATCCTTTTTAAGATAGGGCGACCAGAATTGCACACAATATTCAAGGTGTGGTCTTATCATGGAACGGTATAGAGGCATTATAATATCTTTTGTTTTATTTTCCATTCCTTTAGTTATGATACCTAGCATTCTATTTGCTCTCTTGACTGCCGCTGCACACTGGGCCGAGGGTTTTAACATGTTATCCACAATGACGCCTAAATCTTTTTCCTGGGTGGTGGTTCCTAATGTGGAAACTTGCATCGTGTAAACCATAGTTTGGGTTGTTCTTCCCTAGGTGCATAACTTTGCACTTGTCCACATTAAATTTCATCTGCCATTTTGATGCCCAGTCTTCCAATTTATCAAGATCCTCTTGCAATTTTCCACAATCCTCTTGGGTTTTAACAACTTTAAATAGTTTTGCGTCGTCTGCAAATTTGATAACCTCACTCGTTATTCCCTTTTCCAGGTCATTTATGAATATGTCAAAAAGCAGCGGACCCAGCACAGATCCCTGGGGTACACCACTATTCACCTTTCTCCATTGGAAAAATTGACCATTTAGCCCAACCCTCTGCTTTTTATCTTTTAACCAGTTCCTGATCCACAGTAGTACACAGCCTCCTATCCCATGACTCTTTAGTTTTGCCAAAAGTCTCTAATGAGGGACCTTGTCAAAGGCTTTCTGAAAGTCCAGATACACTATATCAACCGACTCACCTTTGTCCACCTGTTTATTCACACTTTCAAAAAAACATAACAGATTAGTAAGACAAGGGGGAATGTTTACTAAACATTCGTATCGTGCGGGTCCACGGTAGTGTGCCTGTGCCATATAAGGAGTGGGCGGGTCAGGCAGAAAAAGGAAAAAAGCCGACCGTACGTGTGCGCGGCGCGCACATTTGCGGGCCCGACATTAGCGCGTGGGAAGGCTAAGTGGGGCGCTGCTGGGCACATATAGGAACAGAGCCGTAGCACAATGCTGAAGACACTGACCAGTGATGCAAGGATCAGCGGTTCAATCCCCCATCGTGCGCCAGGAAAAAGGCTGGCTGAGGCATGAATTTTCATGGTTAAAACTGCTTTAGGAGGCATAATAATTTTGGGCGTCATTAGGCGTTGCGCTGTTAATTGTGGGCGGCAGTAATTAAGTTCGTGCGGCATTAGGCGTTGCGCTGTTAATTTTGGGCGCCAGTAGCCGGCGCGCTGTCCATCTTGTGCGTTTTGGATGGCGCACTGTTATTATGGGCGTCATTGGGCGGCGTACTGTTAATTATGGGCGTTTTGTGCGGCATAAGGAATCTCGCTGATATCCACACACAGGAACAGAGCCACAGCACAATGTTTGAAACAGTGACCACTGGTGCAGGGATCAGCGGTTCAATACCTCACAGTGCCCAGTGAACACGGCTGGCTAAAACAGTATGTATTATGTTGTGGTGTGGTGTAGGTGGCTTTTTTTTTCTTTTTTTATCACTACTAGCAAACGCACTCTCACAGCATGTTAACATAAGGCGGCCCATAGGGCACATGTTACAGTGCACTTTCCGCCAACGCACCCTAGAATGTCCCCTATAGGGCACCATATATGTTGCCACACAGGATAATGTATAGTGCACACTATATGGATGGCAACCATAAGGTGGCCTATAGGGCGCCCTATAAAGCACCCTCAGACATACCTTATGGGTACAGTATGCCGCGGGTGTTTTATCATGCATAAAAATAGGTGGATTTGAGATGGATAATGCTCTGGACAACCCTATCACATTACCACACTGTGGTTTTGAACCCATATCCTCTGGCTACACAGGCAGTGACATAACCTTTGGACTACAGCACTATAGCTGTAAGCAAAAGCCATGGCTGGCTGCAGAAAGCCTGCACATCACCTCACAAACAGTCTGCTGTTGTGAGGTGGATAGGGTTTGGCCACCCGTGCCCATGATGCACTGCACATGCAAATCACCAGTCCACAGATGCACACAGGATGGGGACTGCAACCCGACAGCTCCAGGCCTGGTATGGGGATGTGCCCGTGTGCACCCACACATCAACTCGGCCTGGTAGGGTGTACTGAGTGGATGTTGTACTGGCACAGAGTAGCTACACACCGTCACATTGTGCGGGTACTGTGCTCACCCTAAGGGTGCGATGAGGCACCCAGGACCAGGTCCACAACACCCTCCACGGCAACTTTAGGCCATGGCAGAGCTCCAATGCACTATTACTCTGTGAAATAGGTTCTTTCTGCAGAAACAACTTGGATATCTCTGTCGGTCTGAGTCTGGGGAACCCCTTATGGATACCTAGGTGGGTTAGGTACCACCATTTGTCCCCCTCCTCTCCCCCGTTTGCAACACAGGGTCTCCTCTCTAAATGCTACCTCCCTGCAATGGTGGCAGCAGAGTGGACCATCAACCCCAGTCCTGCTGTGAAAGAGACACCCTACAGGCCAGTCATGGCAGCTATATACACATCCATAACACAATATCTGACAGACATTAGGCCTGTATGTGCTCGGTTGCACCCCACCACTATCTGATATTGTCCTGCAGCAAGCCATCAGCCACTGCACCCTGCAAGGCGCTCCATCAGGACACAGACCAGCTGCGGACAATCTGCTAGTTGGTCCTGTTGGAAATGCATGCACCCAGAACTAGGATGGCCGTGCACACCAGCAGATAGGTCAGTGACTGGGCCCCAAAACACAACCCATATATATCACATGACAGAGATACTATCTATCACTATGGGGGTGCCTAGCCATGCTATCGTCACTGCACAGTCAGGGTGTTGTACAACCCCAGCAGCACATACAGAGGCCACCCTGTCTGTGTGGGTGGTGGCCAGCCACTACAGTGTCCCAGCCAGTGCCCTCTGCCCTGTGCAGATGCATCCTGGCCATCCCACCCTGTCTGATCTATACCCATGGTACCTTGCTGCTCATTATGCACATTGGCAGGCCAATACTGGCAACAGTGCTGGCAGTGTGGGCTGTGGAAGGTGTTTGCAGCCAACACACACTGTATAGACAGACACACACTCACACACGTATGCCAGCATTGTGCTACTATAGAGGCGTTTGTCAACATTGGCCACCACACCAGTCCTGGGCACAGTACAGGCATGGATATGGTACGCAATACCGTTGGGAGTCACTCCCCAGGGTGGTAAACACTGTCTGAGACCAGACCTGATGCACCCACTGCAGACAACAGAATGATTGTCATGATGGAGCTCACAGAGCATAATTTGCGTAACGTAGGGTTATCTATCTGCCAGTACTCATAGCAAGCATTTGACAGCTGTGTACCGTATACCCTGGTGTAGGGTGACATTGCTAAGGAATGCACATGCTAGTATTGTGAGATGCACGCAGGGCCCAATGTCCTGCCTCTCCAGGAGGCATTGGCCAATGTGGCCTGTGGGTGTGGGTGTGGGTGTGTCTGCCCCTGTTGGCTGCTGCTTTACAGCAGAGGTTCCCAGATGTAGGCCAGGGTTACAACACACTGTTCTGGTTTTCCTGCTGTCCCTCATGAATATGCATGTGCTACATCTAAATGCCATGGCGGTGGTGCAGGGATATGACACACAAACATTTCTATGCGTGGCAGCATGGAACAGGAATGGTGTGTGGTCCGCCAGGACTGCATTTGTGAGACTCTGCTGTAGGTCGTGCCCCTGGTCATGGTGTCTGTGATCAGTGGGGTGAAAGATAGGCGTATGACCAATGCATATGTCCCCAGCAATAAAGGATTATCCTTACTATCACATTTTCGTTGTGGAAACAATATGTGGGCAGGATTTTGAACCTGTGACCTTCTGTTCTTGCACACACTGTCTGTGTGCAGTGCAGCCCTGTGCTGCCACAGATTTGCTGGATTTCCTGGGATGTCCATGACTGTACATCCGACAGGGCCTATCTGTTGCAGTGGACGGTGCCAGCCTGCACATGGCTAGGCCACTGTCTTCTGTGGCTATCAGGCACTGCCCCCTTCACCACCTGTACCCTTCCGGCAACATGTTGCCATGTGCTTATCTTGGAAAAGCTTATGACATGTGTGAGTTGTAGCACTCCAGGAATGCATTTTGGAGACTCTGCTCTAGGTAATGGCCATTGTTATGGTGTGTGTGCAGTGTTGGGTACAAAATGTGTGTGTGCACCATTCTTATATTCTCTGCAATAAATGTATGTCTTTACTCTCTCTGTTTAGCGGTGGGTAAAATATGGGGACTGGGTTGGCAGGAGCCCCAGATGGGATTTGAAACTGTGACCCTCAGAAACTAGAGGTACTGGCTTTGTCCACTGCACCACACTGTGGCCACAGAGACAGTGCAGTCCCTGTGGATGGCAGACCTGACCAACAGAGTCAACATGCCTGCTATGCACATTTGTGATGTGGGGTCTTTCACCTTGTCTGGTGACAAGGGTGCAAATAACTCCCCCAACTGACCATGACAAAGGGGGAATGAATGTAACCAAGCAGAGCAACAGTGATGTTTATGGACAACCATAACAGACACTCCCAGGACAGCTGAGACACATGGAAGTGAATTTTGGTCAGGTCTCCGCTCCATAGCCCCTTCCACAGCTCCTTTCCTTCTACTGGGGCTTTCCTGGGTGTTTTTTTAGTTTTTTCCCATTAATAGTATCAGTGTTCCCCAGCTGTATTAGTATTTTGCTCTGATGTTGCTCAGAGAGCAAACAGTGCTTCATGTAGGAATGTCTATCTACCATTACTCCTAGCAAACATTTGAGAGCTGTGTACCGTGTACCCAGGTATAGGGTGGCATTGCTAAGGTATGCAGGTGCTGGTAATGGGAGATGCATGCAGGGCCCAATGTCCTGCCTCTCCAGGGGGCATTGGCCAATGGGGCATGTGGGTGTGGGTGTGTCTGCCCCTCTTGGCTGCTGCTTTATGGCAGGGGTTCCCAACTCCAGTCCTGGTATGCCAAACACTATTCGTATTTTAGTGCTGTCCCTCATGAATATGCATGAGCTACATCTACATGCCATGGGGGTGTTTCATAGATATGCAGCACTGGCATTTGTATTAGGGGCAGCATGGAACCAGAATGGTGTGTGGCCCTCCAGGACTGCATTTGGGAGACTCTGCTCTGGGTAATGCACCAGTTCATGGTGTCTGTGCTCAGGGGGGTAAAATAGAGGGGTATTACCAATGCGTAGCATATGTCCTCACTATCATGGTGTGGGTGTGTGATAAATATGTGGAGAGGATTGTCGGTTACTCCAGCTGGGCATTGAACCGGTGACGTTCTGTTCTTACATACACTGTCTGTGTGCACTGCACCACCGTGTTGCCATGGATAGGCTGTATTCCCTGGGCAGACCATGACTGTACATCCCACAGGGCCTGTTTGTTGCAGTGGACAGTGTCAGCCTGCACATGGCTAGGCCACTGTCTTCTGTGGCTTGCACCCACTACCCCCTCCACCACCTGTCCTCGTCCGCCAACATGCTGGCATGTCCTTCTCTCAGGGACAGCATATGACCTGCTTGCGTTGTGGCACTCCGGGACTGCATTTGTGGGACTGCACTGTAGGTATGGCTCATTGTTATTGGGGGTGTGCAGTGTAGGGCAAAATGTGGGTGTTTGCTATCTCTGTTTGGTGGTGGGTAAAATATAGGGACTGGGCTGGCAGGTGCCCCAGCTGGGATTTGAACCTCTGCCCTCTAGTCCTAGAGGTACTGGCTCTGTCTGCTGCACCACACTGTGGCCACGGAGAGTGTACAGTCCCTGGAGATAGTTAACCTTGCAGGATGGAGTCTCAACCCCTGCTCTGCACATTTTGACTGTGGGCTCATTCACCCTGTCTGGTGACACACGTGCAAATAAACCCCGGAATTGACCACAAGAGAAGGGGGATGACATATAACCATGCTGGGCAACAGTGATATTAATGGGCAACCATATAAAACACTCCCAGGACAACTCCAAACAAAGGAAATGTTTTTTGGAAAGGTCTCCGCTCCGTTGACCCTTCCGAAATTCATTTCCTGTTTCTGGAACCTTCCTGGGTGTATTTGTTATATTTGCCCATGGCTATCACTGTTCCCCAGCTGACTTACTGTTTTTAATATTTTTGTGGTGGTCATTTTCTATTTTTAATAGCACTTTTGTGCTGTGCACATGTATCACACTGCTCACGTTTTACAGGTTTCCCCGGTTTTGCTGTACATTGCTGACGGAAATGGTTTCTCTTCCCTTTAAATGCCCTCTACCGCGAGTGTTTCACTCGCGCTATTTTTTACTTGTAAATTCGGCCCCGCAACTGTGCGAGGGGCCTCTCCCCTCCCCTTCCCCGCCCATTAACCCCGTCTCTCCGCCCCTCGGGGGCCTTCCTCCGCCCTCCGTTAGCCTTTCCACGCCTCTATCGGACATTTGCGGGCCCGTACTTGTGCGGGGCCCGTTAGTGTGTCGCGCACATGCACGGGGGTTCATCGCACATGTCCGGGGCATTTAAGAGCATTTAAGAGCGTTTAGGTGCCGCGTTTCCGTGCGCTATTGTGCGGCGCGCACCTTTGCGGTTTTAGTAAACATCCCCCAAGATCTTCCTGCTCTAAAGCCATGTTGGCTGTCTCCCATTACGCCATGACTATCTACATGCTGAGTAATTTTATTCTTTATGATGGTTTCTACCATTTTTCCCGGTACTGAAGTGGGGCTCACCGGTCTGTATTTTCCCGGATCACCCCTCGAACCCTTTTTAAAAATTGGTGTTAAATTGGCGATCCGCCAATCTTCAGGTATTAGAGATGATTTTAATGATAGTTCACAGATTACTAATAGCAGGTCTGCAATCTCATATTTCGGTTCTTTCAACACCTTGGATGTATGCCATCCGGCCCAAGTGATTTGCTACTCTTCAGTTTATCTAATAGTTGTAATACATCTTCCCGGTGTATCAATATTTCCTTCAATTCTTCCGCACCTTTAAATACCACTTCAGTCCCTACAACTTCCTCAGTAAAGACTGAAGCAAAGAATTTATTCAGTCTCTCCGCTATCGCCTTGTCGCCTCTTAGTGCCCCTTTAACTCCTCTATCATCTAATGGTCCAACTGACTCTCTCACAGGTTTTTTGCTATGAATGTACTTGGAAAAATCTTTATTTCGCGTTTTTGCTTCTCAAATTCTCTCTTTGCTTTCTTTATCGATGCCTTGCATTTGACCTTTCAGTGCTTGTGCTGCTTCCAGGTTTCATCGTTTGGCTCTTTTTTCCATTTCCTGAAAGATGCTTTTTTGGCAACAACAGCCTCTCTGACCTCACCATTACACCATGCTGGCAGATTTTTGGACTTCCTTCCACTTTTCTTAAAGCGTGGAATACAGCTGGTCTGGACTTCCAAGATAGTATTTTTCAACAACTCCCAAGCTTGATGTAAGTCTTTAACCTTTGCAACTGCTCCTTTTAGTTTTTTCTTAACTATTTTCCGCATTTTATCACAGTCTCCCTTTCGAAAGTTAAAAGGTAGTACTGTGGATTTCCTTATTATCCCTCCTCCACTAATTAAATCAAAGGCGATCATGCTATGATCACTATTGCCAAGTGGCCCCAACACCCTTATCTCTTGCACTAGATCTGGTGTTCCATTAAGGACTAGGTCTAATATGGCTTCCCCTCTCGTCGGTTCATGGACCAGCTGCTCCAAGAAGCAGTCATTTATGTCATCTAGGAACTTTATCTCCCTAGCATATACTGCCGTGACACTGACCCAGTCGATACCGGGGTAATTGAAATCGTCCATTATTATTACCGTGCTGTAACTTGTTAGCTTCCTTGATTTCTTTGAGCATTTCATCATCCATTTGTTTATTCTGGCCAGGCGGTCGATAGTACACCCCCACCGCCATCGCCTTCCCCTTTTTACATGGAATAACACTTATTAAAAGAGAGCTGCTTCACAGTACCCTGTCCTGTGCTGCTGAGGTAAACTATATTCTTATTTGATTTAAATTTTAGCTCTTTGCTGCTAGGCTCTAACTTATTATGAAATTTAAACTATAAGCTCTCTGCTGGGTATGAAATGTAACCAGAAAGTTCTCTTCTGTGTTTTAAATTTAAACTTAAACTGCTGCTACTAGGCCCTGACAAGAGAGTGAGAACTTGAAGTGATTTATTGGAAAGAGCTTGATTTCAGCACTGGTTTGATTAATGGTTCAACATTGTGTGAGGCTTGTTCCCAAGAACACTGGGGTCCTTCAAGCGCTTACAAGAAAGTAGGGCTGAAGGAATGAAACTCCCAGTGCTATGAGAAGAAAATCCTTGAAAGTTAGCAGTTTTAAAACTGAGTACTGCTCAAAGGATTTGCTTAATACTGGAATAGCTTGAACTGTTTCAATGAAAGAGAGTGTGGATGACAGAGTGAAGGAAAGAATGTGTTCTTAAAGAAAAAAAACCCTTTGCCATATTTTAAAGAATTAAATTTGATTGGCATTTGGAATAGTTCTCCAGAACTGTTTGGCAATTTTGAAAAAATTGGCTCTGACATACAAAGCAAAAAAACTGGTTTTAGCACAGAGAGTTCTGTGGGAGGGAAAGACAGGGAATCTGCTTATCATTTCTTTTTTTTTTTTTTTTAGAATAGCAAACCTCATAAGTAAGAGAAATAAGATAAAAAATAAAAAGGAACACTTTTCTAGATTGAGCACATAGCTAAGCAGGTAGTTTATTTTATTGATTTTTAAATGTAGGTAGTAGGTGTTCAAAACTATCCTGACTATTGCTGGGCATCACTGGAGCAGAGGGGATCCTAAAGCTCCCAATGTCCTAGAAAGCAGCAAGACCTGGAAAAGAAAATTGAGATAAATGACCGACATACCTCAGTGATTATTTTTTGAAACACATTAGTTGAAATATTTTTTGAGAAACAAAAGGTTTCCTTTCCTGAATGGTAATACCCATTCACCTGCAAAGATACAGATTAAAGATAGTGTTAGAAGAATTGTTCATAGTTGACTACATTATAGTGCAATGTACTAATGTGTTGGTGAAGACTGATTGTTGTAGAAACTGAAGATTGTTATTGTTTTCTTACAAAAATGAAAATTATACAATTTTTTTAAAATTAAAATTAGAAAATTCTTCAAAAGTAAAACTTGTTTAAGTGATTCTTTGTGGGAGAGTTCTCATCCCTTGGTAAGTCCTGATTTGAGATTTAAGGTTCCTGAAGATGTAGAATGCATTGTAGAAAAAAGAAAAAAATATATTCTCTATAGGCTGGGAGTTTCCATTGGTGGCTTACCTGAGATAACTCAGCAACCAATGACACTTAGGGGCTTGTTTACAAAGACGCGGTAGAGGTTTCCAATCGTTATCGGAGCCGCGGCCCCATTGAAATCAATGGGGCCGTGGCTCCGATAACAATCGGAAACCGCTACTGCGGTTTTGTAAACAAGCACCTCAGATTATCAGGGCAATGTAGGGTTAATGCCCATGGAGCCCCCAGTTTACATAAATAAAAACAAAGTAACATGAAATGTGAAAGCTAGTTTTAGAAAGGATGTGGAGAGGGGAATTAAAACATCCTGGTCTGGGCATGAAACGTTCCCACTGTATTTTACAAAACTCTGCCAAGCACAGAACCTCTTGTAAAATACACGTAAGTACATATAGCAGTACAAGTTGATGTCTCATCATGTCCAGCAGGAGCAGTGATTTTACAAAGCTGAACATGGGGAGAAAATCATAGAGCTTTAGCCCCCAAATGTACCTGGGCAGGGCCGGATTTACCTTGAGTGAGGCCCTATGCCAACAAAAATTGTGGGCCCCCAGCAGGGGCGGCCCAAGGGGTGTGTGTGCCTCATTTGCATAAGGGGCATCATTTGCATAAATATTTGCATAATGTTACCATATACTAACTTTTAGTAAACGTGCCTCTTAATGAGTGTATGGATAAAGAAAGACTAAAAGATTTCTACATTACTATAATCCAGTGCCAACTGCAGACACATTAGGAACTACTACAAACACTGCCCATTTAGAACCCATAGCAAACCCGCCGTATCCTAACAGCACTACCAGGACTCACAAAGCACCATACTCTACCAATCAAAAGGCAAACACTGCAAATATTAAACCCAAATACATTTCAGAGAACAACAATACATGACCTACTGGGGAAGAGAACAAGTGGTAATGTCAAATAGGAATTATAAAAACAGAACACCTCAGCTCAGTAACACAAGCAGAACATAGACCAACACCAAAACAAGGTAATCACATTTTAGAAACAGGAAGACAATAATTAAACTGGGAATCCCAAAAGCCAAACTTGGAATGTACAACACTGTAGAAATAAAACTATACATTAATTTGCTCTTGTACTAAACAAAGCGCAGACGTTAATGATGCACATTTACCAGAGCTGACATATTCCAATTAATAAATTCAAAATAAAGAGATATTTTTCTACCTTTTGTGCATTTTTTTTCAGCTGCAATTGCTCCAGCCACTTTCTTCTGGTTTCTTCATGTCTTCTGCTAATCTCCCATCGTCTGCTGTCCATTTGTCCTTTCTTCTCTCTTCTAGTTTTTGTCCATTCTCTCTCTACATCTGCTTTAAAATACTACTCTTTCTCCTTTTGCTCTTTCCTCATTCCTATTTCATCCAGTCAAATTTTACCCCTCCATCCTCAATCCCCACTTACTCTCCCAATACCCGGCCAATTGTAGATTTTTTTATCCCTCCCACACAAAATATTTTTCCCTTCTCCATTTTACTCTTCCAGCCCCATCCCATTCTAATCCTCCCCTACATCAGCTCCCTTCTAGTTCCAGCCTCACCATGCATCCATTTCCCTTCTAGTCCCCTGCATCACCCATTTCCAGTCCTAGCCACCCATCAGCCCATTTCCAGTCCTAGCAACCCCCCAACCCAATACCAGTCCTAACCCCCCATCACCCCATTTTCAGTTAAGCCCCCCCCCTATAACCCATTACCAGTCCTAACCCCCATCAGCCCACTTCCAGTCCTAACCCCATCAACCCATTTCCAGTCAGCCCCCCATAGCCCATTGCCAGTCCTAACCCCCTCCCAACAGCCCACAGCCCATTACCAGTCCTAACCCCATCAGCCCACCTCCAGTCTTAACCCCCCCCACCAGCCCATTTCCAGTCCTAACCCCCCCCCCCATAGCCCATTACCAGACAGCCCCCATCAGCCCACAGCCCATTACCAAGTCTTAACCCCCCCAAAGCCCATTACCAGTTCTAAACCCCCCCAACAGCCCATTATCAGTCCTAACCCCATCAGCCCACCTCCAGTCTTAACCCCCCCCAGCCCAATTTCCAGTCCTAGCCCCCCCCATAGCCATTACCAGACAGCCCCATCAGCCCACAGCCCATTACCAGTCAAAACCCCCCAAAACCCATTACCAGTTCTAACCCCCCCAAACAGCCCATTACCAGTCCTAACCCCATCAGCCCACCTCCAGTCTTAACCCCCCCCAGCCCATTTCCAGTCCTAGCCCCCCCATAGCCCATTACCAGACAGCCCCCATCAGCCCACAGCCCATTACCAGTCTTACCCCCCCAAAGCCCATTACCAGTTCTAACCCCCCCCAACAGCCCACAGCCCATTACCAGTCCTCCTCATCAGCCCACCTCCAGCCTTAATCCCCCAAACCCATTTCCAGTCCCAGTCCCAGCCCATTTCCAGTCCCAGTCCCAGTCCCAACCCATTTCCAGCCCCAGTCCCAGCCCCCCCAATTACCAGTCCTACCCCCTCCCCCTCCCCCGGCCTAAAGTAAATTTATTTTTAAAAAAAAACTGCTGGCTGCCGCCGCGGGGGCCCCCCTCTGCTGCCGCGGCAGCATGGATGACCGCGGGGGCCCCCTCTGTAAGCTCGGTCCCTCCCTCCGTGCCTCCGTGTCTCCCTCCGTGCAGGCTGTTAGAGACGCGAAGGCAGACTGTCTCCTTCGCGTCTCTGTTAAGCCCGCAGGGGCTGATGGGAAATTTCCCATCAGCCTGCGGGCTTAACAGAGACGGAAAGGCAGAAGGAGACAGTCTGCCTTCGCGTCTCTAACAGCCTGCACGGAGGGAGACACGGAGGCACGGAGGGAGGGACCGAGCTTACAGAGGGGGCCCCCGCGGGTCCGTCCATGCTGCCGCGGCAGCTGAGGGGGCCCCGCGGCGGCAGCCAGCAGGTTTTTTTTTATTTTATTAAAAAAAAAAGCCTAACTACTTCAATTTTTGTGGGCCCTTTGCAGCTGTGGGCCCTACGCCATGGCGTACATGGCGTATAGCTAAATCCGGCCCTGTACCTGGGAGTAGGTTTTTAAAATTGATACTCCTGAAATACACTCACACCCTGATCCCCTCCCACCAACAGCACAAGTACGCACTATGTTGCTATTTAAAATATCTAGATATTAGCAGTTACAGTTGCCAGGAGGCACAAATAAGTGCCTGCATGAATTGGCAGATATAAGGGCCAAGGTCAGACTCCCCGATGACCACTCAAATATTGATATTCCACCCAATATCCCTCACTAACTTCCACCTCCCTGACACCTCCCTAACATCCATTTACCTTATTACCATCATGATGACCCCTGACATCAATTACCACAATCTACAACCCCGAACATCAAGGCCTTCCAAAGGTGGTCCCCTCCTGGCAGACCCCCTTCCCCCCTCCCCCCATTTTCCCATTAGTCCTTCTCTCCTGGCTATTACTGGGGTCCATGATATGGGAACAGGAATGATCCGCAGTCACTCTTGGTCTTGTAAGTCCTGGTTTTAGAATGATGCCCATGACCCCTAGACCCCTAGCAGTAATCTTGAAGTACTACTGCTATGGGTCAGGCTGCCAAATGACAAAAAAAGGAAAAAAGCTTGTATTTAGCTGCATGGCCTATAGCAGTAGTACTGCACACCAGGATTACCACTAGAGGGTGTTGGTGCTATTTTAGAAACAAAGAAACATGATGGCAGAAAATGACCACATGGCCTATCTAGTCTGCCCTTCCATGGGACTCAAAAGAGCAGAAGTGATGGGGGATTGTTCCTGCTCCCACTAGACTACCAAGGATCCTGGTAAGTCAGTGGAGCTGGATCAAGGATGGGTAGTCTGCCAGGAAGGGGGTCAGTTTAGAGGGATCTCATTTCCAGAGGGGCCGTAATGGGGCAAATGGATGTGGGGGGGGGGGGGTGTAGTTCAGGGTAATTGATGTTGGGGGATCATTAGGAGGGGGATTCAGATGCCAGGAGAATGTTGGGAGGATGTTGGGTTGGGGGATCAATCTCGGGGAGGTGACTGGGGGGTTGGCTTCAGCCTTTACACCTGCCCCTTCAAGCAGGCACTTATTCATGCCTGGGGGCAGCTATAAATGCCAATATCTAGATGTTTTATATCAATGTGTATTTACCTTGTAAAATGTGTAATACATGTCAATATTTTAGGCCCACCCAAACACATCTTTTCCACTCCCTAACCATACCTCCTTGCAATTTAGATGTGGTGAAGTTCTCCACGTCTAAATAGTAGCTTACCAAAATCACTATCTGCATGTGGGGATGCTTCTAAAATAGCCCCACATAATGTGGTACCTTTTATTGAACTAATTTAACAAATTTCTGATTAGCGTTTGGGAGCAAACAGACTTCTGAGCTAATTTGGCAGCAAAAATATTTTATTCATGATTGAAGATACTGCATACAAACATACAGTTGTGTGTAAGAGTTTAGGGATACATCTTCAAATTATATTTTTCACTGAATCCTTAAGTGAATAGAAGCTGCCACAACTTCTACATGGCACAAAATTAAACACGGCGTCTTTATGCAAAGTTGAATGCATAATTACTATTCTTTGCTCCTTTATGCACTTTCAAATGAGAAAACAGTGCATATGACAAGTGCAAAAGTGTGGACACCTTTTTAGTCAGAACTGACAGCTTCCAAACATTGCCTCTAGCAAGGTAAGAGTCTTTCCATTCATCCTTCTAGAATATTTTCCCACTCTTCCTTGAAAAAGACTTGTAGCTCAGACATATTTCCACTGCATGTTTGAGAGCTCTCGACATATTCAAATCTGGAGAAGACCATTCCAAAACTTTATCTTTCTTTCTTGTAATTTCTTCATGTTTATTTTGAGGTATGTTAATTTGTATTTGAATTCTATTTTTTCTTCTGCTGTCTCCTACACAAATCCAGAGCATATGTTTAATACTTGTCAAAGCATTATTTTCTTCAAATGCTTCATCCTTTCTTCTCCAAATGCACTTTGTGGCCAAACAATTCAATTTTCATTTCATCATTCCAAAGTACTTTGTTCCAAAAAGTTTTGAATCTTTAGTTAATGACTTTTGTGATGATGTCACAGAAAAGGTTTCCTTCTGACAACTCATCCATGTGGGTCATTGTTGTATAAGCAATATTAAGGGTTTTACACAGACAAATAAAAGTTTGTCTAGTCCTTTTTTTTAATTCTTTTTTTTTTCCCAATTTTGGAGATTTTTCATATTTGTTTTACATATTTGTTCTTTGAATTTGGCAGCTGAGACTTAATTCTTAAAAAATGCAAGGTCATGCATTTGGGCTGCAAAAATCCAAGGGAGTGGTGTAGTGTAGGGGACAAAGTGCTTCTGTCCACAAAAGAGAGCTAAACCTGGGCGTGATTGTTTCTGAGGATCTTAAAGTGGCTAAACAGGTAGAAAAGGTGATGGTCAAAGCCGGAAGGATGTTTGGATGCATAGGGAGAGGAATGGCCAGCAGAAAACAGGCGATGATAGTGCCTGTGTATATGTCTCTGATGCGACCTCATTTGGAATACTGTATGCAATTCTGGAGACCACAACTTCAAAAGGATATAAACAGTGGCTACTAAAACAGTCAGTGATCTTCATCATAAAGCATAAGGGGGCAGATTTAAAGATTTCACTGTGTATACTTTGGAAAAAAGCAGCAGAGGAGAAATATGACATTTACGTAAATACCTTTTTGGCATTAATGCACAGGAGGAGAGCCTCTTTCAATTGAAATAAAGTTCTGGAATGAGGGGCATAAGATGGAGGTGAAAGGGGATAGACTCAGAAGTAATTTGAAAAAATATTTCTTTACAGAAAGTGTGGATGCGTGGAATATAAGTGCGGATGCGGTATATAAGAAAAGTTAAATAAATAAAAGAGCCTTCTAGTGGAGATGGCAGAGGCATAGACTGTATCTGAATTCAGTAGTGGAGGAGTAGCCTAGTGGTTAGAGCAAACACCTAATACCCAAGCCATCGGGGTTTGACTCCCAGTAGTATTTCTTGTGACCTTAGGGTAGCCACTTTACCTTCCACTGTCTAGGAAGAAAAGGCCTGGCAATCTATGTCTGTTCATACCTTGCCAAGAAACCACAAGGACTGCTGGGTCTCCAGAGTCAACACTGGCTTGATGACACTGAAAAAAGGTAACATAAAGAATTGTACTGCTTAATAGTTGGTATGCTGCATGGTTTTTTTTAAATCTGACATCATGTTTCTATGTTGTTTATTGGCTTTTGTAGCTAAGGCAGTGCCTTATTCCATTCCTTTTATGATATGAGATTGAAATCATTCTAGTGATTGTTTAAGCTATACTTACTTTTCTTTAAGTAGGATGACTATTAGTACTTTTCCGTGGCGGCCCTGCCCACTCTCTGACCAAATCTTGCCCAGTTTCCTTCCCCACCCACACTAAAGTCTTAGGGAGTGTGCATGTAGCATACAATAACTGTTAATATGGGCTTATAATGGTTAATGTGCATTAAAATAAGTTTGCAAAACTTTATAAAAGCTTAAAATGGAAAAAAAAGCCCTGCTAAATGCTTGCCACACTATAGCAAACATGCCCCAAAGTAGCAGAAATGGTATTAGAGTCAAATCCCAACATGCAGTGGTTTTATTTTGATTCAGTAGTTATGATAAGATGGCATGGTCATTATATTATTTTATAGCAGACCTGCACACCACCTGAGAAAAGGATATTCAGAATTTTACTCCAATTGCAGAGTAAGGAGTATGGGGGATATTCAAAGCTATTAACACACTTAGCAGACCTGTTAACCTTGTTAATCACCTTGGTGGGGATATTCAGCGGCACTATCACATTTAGTGCCACTGAATATCTGCGGGTGCTCCCACTGCATGCCCCAATGCCAACTGACTAGCATCGGAGCATTCTAGGGGCGACACCCGTCAATAACTGTGCAGCAGCGATATTTATTTATTTATTTATTTAAAGTCTCTTTTATACCGTGCTATTCAGCATCAGCGCGGTTTACAATAAACAATGAACATACACATTTCCAATAGTACTTTGTGTTTACATATGAACAGGATATTCAACTTGGCTAACAGGGTAACTATGTACAACAACAATATATACAAGATATTGAGATGCTGTCCAATTATTGACACATGGTGAAAGTCAGGTGCAGTAAAGGCTGGTCTAACTTTTGCCATGGAAGCTAACCAGGCCGTGGCTGAATATCACCATTGCCCAGTTAGTTTCCTGTTAATCTGAGCAACCTGGATATTCAATGCCAGGGACAAATATGGCCCCAGCATTGAATATCAAGTTCAAGCGGTGACTGTATATTCCCACCCCCCACCTTATGTTTTTACAGAATCTGTCAAACTGTTAAGTTAATGCCCCGTCAGACAGTGCGTGCAATTGAAATCATGGTTGTGAATACTTTATTATTTTGGGAGGTCATTTTTAAAGTCCTAGCTATGATGTGGACGCACATCCAGACATCTCTGGAACCATTTTAGAGATGGCTTTTGAAGACTTTACCAATGTGGGGATGTCCAAGTAGGCAGGGAGTGTGGTGAAGGCATGTGTGGAGAGGTGCAATGGACTTACACGGCCCCGTTCAATCTTAGAAACATTGGGGATGTTTGCAGGCACATCCATGTTTGGACCTTCTCTAAGCACCAATAGGCATCAGAAAAGTTCTTGTTTTGGCCTTCAAACATCCAGAGAGTGTAGAGAAGATATAGAGTCAAGTGACTAACCTAAGATCACAAAGGCCCACATTGGCCTTTGAACCCTAATTAGCTGCTCCTAACCCGCTACTCTAACTATGGGGACATCTATGTAGACATTACCATCTACATCCATAATGGGCATATCCACATTTGTAAAATTGTGCCTGCCCTTTGTGACAAGGCAGAGCTGTCAGAGCACAAGAAAAAGGGTTTTAAACACACTTTTTCCTCTGAACCTGCCAGAGCTACAGGTCAAGAAAGGGTTAAAAGCTCAGCACTCAAAGGTTCAGTGCAGGAGAGACGAGAAAGGGAGCCACACCCTAGCTCTAGGCTGACAGGGAGAGCTAGCCTATCAGGGAAAGGGGTGGACTCACGCCTGGTTGGACAAAGCACTCCTCATAACCAGGAAGTGGTAATTTCAGAGAGGAAGGAGCAGAAGGAAAGGAAGGAAGAGGACGAAGAGAAGGAGGAACGGAGAGGAAATGGAGTAATAAGAGGAAAGCAACGCAGAGGCTTATCTTTGGCACAGCCGGGAGAAAGGGACTCAGAAGGATCAGATGCAGCCTTAGAGTCAGAGATTCTTCCCAGAGGGATAAAGAAACCAGGTCCAGGCAGAGACCGGAGATCCCGAGGAGACAGAGCTGGTAGCAAGTGGAACCAGGTGGGAACCGAGTATTTGGACGGTTGCCAGCCACTTTGCTCAGAGAAAGCCACGTCTCGAGGAAGGCAGTTGGAAGTGCTGCCAGGAAGGAATAGCCCTCAAGCAAAGCCAAAGCAGGTTAAAAACCTTTATAAACCTTTTAAGCAAAGTTTGGAATCCTTGTCTGAAAGGGACAGAAGCAATTGTGCAGATAGTTTCCCTGGGACCAGACAGACAAGAGAGAAACTGGGTGGAAGGGAATTCCCAGTGTGTGAAAGACAAGCGTTGCCTCACTGCAGAGAAAGTGTCAAAAGCTGCAGGTTAGAGTCTAGCACAGCTGCACCTCAGCACGTTGCTAATTGGCAGCACCGGGACACAAACCTAGATACAGACTCTGATGACCAGGAGATATTAAAAGAGCCTGTAAAACATTCTCTGAAGAAATACATACCTCCTCACCAGAGAGTAAGACCGGGGCAACCCAAGGGAGAGAGAAATCCCTACTCTCAGCTCCTTAAGAACCTTAATAAACAGGTATCCCTGCAAGAGCCCCGGATACATAAAGAGAGGGGAGAGAAGCAGTTACAAACCCTTCTCAAGCACCTGAGATCACTAGACTCGAGGGAGCCTTATAACCAGGAAGCTCAAGATAGTGAAGGTGAACCAATGCAGACAGATAATCCATTGTCTTATAGTAGCAGTTCAGAAATGGAATGTGGTATCTGTCAAAGGGAAGTTTAAAGTACAGTTTAAACATATTCCATATTTTAAGGCTGTTGTAAAAGTCTAACTTTGGAGATTGGATGCAGACAGGAGTTTTGTCTCACTGCCAACACAAGTTAAATACCCAGCTCTAAGGGATAGCTTCAAGAGCACATAGAATTCTTCTGGGAGAAGTTTACACAGAAGAATGATCAGGCTTATGGAAGAAGCATCTGTTATCCTTAGAGGCTAAGAGGAATTATCTTAAGCACACGTGGACAAGAAAAACCACAACATTGAAAGTTTATTTATTGGAAGCTTAAGTTGGAAAAGTATTGCTGTTATGAAGAAAATTGATGTTTTGGAATATTGGAAGAAGTAAGATAAGCTGATGGTTGATTGCTTATTAGACCCTGAGAAGTATCAGGAGAGCTGTTATCCAGGACTTTTTCTGTTACGCTTTTGTTATCATGCAACCTCTGTTCTTGGGGGAAGAAACCCTGTGCAAACAATAAAAATATTGTTTACCCTTAACCTACTTTGGCTGTCATCACTGGGCTACAACTACACAAGCATATCCAGATAACAGCATTAACAGAGTGACTTTAACTGTGCCCCCTCTCCTACTGCCTCCATACTGGGGTTGACGGGCGAGGGGTGACACCTTGCACGTGCTTGTTTTTTTTTTTTTCTTTTCAGACGTTCTGGCTTTGACTTCCTAGATTGCACTTGGACGTCCTTTTAAAATGTGTCTTATAGCTTCATTCAGGTTACTGTTTCATTTTCGTTTTTTATTATTTTCATTTCCTTATGATTTCTTTCGTTGTGTTTAAAAAATAGTGTGTGTGCCATTTGCAAGTGCCTACTAATTGCAAGTAGTGCATGCTATTTTAGAAAGCAAAATGAAAAGTCCCTTGAAACTTGTCTCTTTAGTCTTTAGTATGGTGTGCATGGTCTTTCAAAGTAATGTACAGTATATGTGTAACCATATTTTAGAATGGCAGTGCACATACTGTATATTTAAGAAATTTTTCCCATTCGCATTTCTTTCAAGTTATGAATAATTCTTAGCTAGCATCACATTTGAAACTGGGTTTTGTAGGTGAGATTGTGGGGAGGAGGGAATGCGGTTACCTCTCTTGGGTTTAAAACCACCTCAAAATGCAAAATGTTCAGTGTTCTTCTTATTCAGTCTTCCTGCCATTTCTGACAAGTCAAGAAAGGCACATATTTTAAGTCTGCTTTATCAAGGCAACTTAGCTGCCCATGCACCTTTGTAAAATAAGCCCTCTCCTTGATATTTTATTTTATTTATATTCTCTTATATACCGTGCTATTCTGCATCAGTGTGGTTTACATTGAACAAACTGAAATTATATTGAACAGGGCATTATAACTTGGAGATAACTATTTTACAGGGAACATGGGTTATGGAGGATTAAGTGGCTTGCCCAAGACAACAAGGAGCACCTGTGGGACTAGAAACCCCAGTCCTTCTGGCCCAAGGTTGCTGTCCTCTAGTGGGATTTGAACCCTGACCTTCTGGCCTGAAGTACCTTGCCCCAACCACTAGGCCACTCCTCCACATATGTGGGCTTGGAATTTGAAGTTTATGGACAGTGTATTTTATCTCTTTTTCTTGTTATTGGTTTCTTTCTTTTAACTTGTTTGGAATATAATACTTAAAACCTCTATAAAATATGAAAAAATAAGCTTCCAAAACCAACCTAATAGTGTGCAAATGCCCATGTATAAATGTGTAGCCACTTTGTGGATAGTGTAAATTTGTGTATGCAATCTATCTACTTGCCAGCATGCTGTATTTTATAAAATATGAGTTTATATCACAACTCCGCTTACCTTAAATTAGTCATGCGAAGGGGGGAATTTTATAGAGAATATTTTGTGAATAAAAGGCCTTTCACAAAATAATCAAATGGGTTGTGTTTACAAAAGTACTGAATGTGTGGTGACAAAAAGACAAGAAGACTTTTACGTGACTTGGATAGATGTGTTTGGGGGCATAGTTTGAGTGTAGCATGGGAAGAGTCACAAGATCCACTACTTATGTGCATTTTACCATACTCTAGTCCCCAGTTTCGCTATCAAGCTCATTCTGTTCCAGATGTAGATCCCCTCTGTAATCCGGTCTGAGCCGGACGTACAGAAGGGATTGCAATTCTGAGCCCACGGGGCACTTGATGTAGACCAAATTATCACAGCTCATTCCCGTAAATAAGTGATGACTTTCCTGAGTCTTCCTGGCTAATAATTTTTCATGGATTTTTCCTTCATGAACTTGTCCAATTCCATGATGTTAGTCACTTGACCACATCCTCCAGCAATAGCTTAATTACGAGCTGTCTGAAAAATTACATTCTATGATTTTTTTCCAATCTATTGGTTGTTAGTTTAATGTCCACTTGCTTAAACACTGTTCTCTATTTAACCATTCCACCCCTATCATAATTTTATTAACTTTTACCATATCCTTTCTGAGTCATCTCTTTTCCTAGCTGAGGAGCTCCAACCTGTTTAGCCTTTCTTCACAACATAAATGTTAAGGACATAAGATTTGCCATACTGGGTCTGATCAAAAGTCCATCAAATCCAGCATCCTCTTTCCAATAGTGGCAATCCCAACTACACTAACAGCTTATTATACCACATCCTCCGGGAACAAATTCCAAAGAGTAATTATGCGCGGAGTGAAAAAAAAAGGGCCCAATATTCAGTGTGTGCTCCTACAGCAGCTAGCCACCAGCACTGAATCTTAGACCCAGATAGTCAATGCCAAGGCCATATCAGGCCACCGGCACTGAATATCCAGGTTGGCTGCACAACCTGGAAGCTAATCAGTCAGTGGCAATATTCTGCTGCTGCCCAGTTGGTTTCCAGAGTGAAAGTCAGGCCTGTCTTTGCTGCATCTTACTTTCACCATGTAGCAATAACAGGGCAGTGGCTCAATATCGCTGCTGCCCAGTTATGGCTGGGTGCTGCCATGATGCACCAGCAGCACCCAAGATTTTCAGTAGCACTATCCATGCAAATGCCTTTGAATATTGAGTCCATAGTTTCCATGATTTTTCTTAAATGTAACATAGAAACATAGAAAACTAAAGCAGATAAAGACCATACAGTCTATCCAGTCTTTCCAGCCATAAGACCTATAGTAACAAAGTAACATAGTATATGATGGCAGATAAAGACCAGTATGGTCCATATAGTCTGTCCAGTAAGGCGGCAAGAGTAGGTATACCTGCTGCTCCGTGCAGTTCACCCCTCCCCATGCCTTTGTTTAGGGGAGTACCTGCCACTCCATGCAGATCACCCCTATTTGTTGAAGTATAAGAAATAGTTAAGTTTAATTTGAATTTCGAGTGTAGGAGTAGCCTAGTAGTTATAGCCATTCTCTAATACCCAGATAATCAAGGATTCAATTCCTACAGGCCCTCCTTGTGACCTTGAAGCAAGTCCCTTTACCCTCCATTGCCTTGGAAGAAAAGGCCTGGCAATCTACTTCCTCCGATACATTGCCAAGAAAACCCAGAGGCAGCTGGGTTGCCAAGAATCAACACTGACTTAGCAGCACCAAAACGTTTGATTTTATCCTGTTGCTATAAAGGGATCCACAGTATCTGTCCCATGCCATTGCAAATTCTATCACTGTATTTGGCCCCACAAGCTCCATTAGGAAGGCATTTCAAGCATCCACTACCCTTTCAGTGGAAAAGTATTTCCTGCTGTTGCTTTCAAGTTTCATCGTATACCCTCTAGTTTTACAGATTCCCCATCTTTGAAAAGGGGTTGTTTGTCATTGATACCCTTTTAAGTATTTAAAGATCTGTATCATATTTCCCTGTCCCTCCACTCCTCTGGGGTATACATATTTAGGTCTTCAAGTCTCTCCTCATACATCTTTTGGCAGAGTCTCCAAATCATTTTGGTTGCCTCCTTCTGAACCTTTTCAAGTCTTTGTATATCCTTTGTGAGATATGGTCTCCTAAACTTGAACACAATACTCCAAGTGAGGCTTCACCAACAACTTCGACAGGGGCATTATAACCTCCTCCTTTCTACTGGTTATTCATCTTTGTATGTAACCCAGCATCACACAGTGTAGTCTGAGATAAGAGCCAAGGCAGAATCCATTCACAGCAAGCTCAAGGTCCTAGACTTCAGAAACACTGACTTCAGTAAAATGGCCAAGTGTCTGAAGGAGGAGTTGTCAGGGTGGGAAGAGATAAGGGAAGTCGATTTGCAGTGGTCTAAACTAAAGAAGGCAATAAAAGGGACAACAAATGTAAGGAAAGTAAATAAAAACAAGAGGAGAAGGAAACCTGTTTGATTCTCCAAAGAAGTGGCTGCACAAATAAAGGCAAAAAACCACAGCTTTCACAAAATTCAGAAGTTTGCAGACAGAAGAACACCAAAAAGAATACAGGGTAAAACTAAAAGAGACTAAAAGAGAAATAAGGATAGCAAAAGCAAAGGCAGAAGAAAATATGCTAAAGATATGAAGTGTGGAGACAAAACCTTTTTCATATATATCCGGGAGAACAGGAAGCTCAGGGGTGGAATTGCAAGACACAAAAGTGCCACAGACAGATTCATGGAAAGTGACATTGAAAAAGTGAAAATGCTAACCAAATACTTCTGCTCTTTTTTAACTAAAGAAAATCCTGGAGAAGGCCCACCTGTGATTGACAAACATACAAATGGGAATGGAGTAGATACCACATCATTCACAGAAGATGATGTTTTTGAACAGCTTGCAAAACAGAAAGTGGACAAGGCCATGGGACCAGATGAGATACATCCCAGGATACTGAAATAACTCATAGAGGTTCTGGTAGGGCCTTCAAAAGATGTTTTTAATAGATACTTAGAGACAGGAGAAGTTCCACAGGACTGGAGAAGGCTGATGTGGTACCTCTTCACAAAAGTGGTAACAAGGAAGAAGTGACAAACTACAGGCCAATAAGCCTTACCTCAGTGGAAGGAAAAGTAATGGAGGCACTCCTGAAAGAGAAAATAGTGGACTTTCTCTAAAACAATTGCACCAACATGGTTTTACCAAAGGACAATCATGCCAAACAAATCTGATTGAGTTCATTCACTGGGTAACCAGAGAACTAGATCAAGGGCATGCGATGGATGCAATCTACCTAGATTTCAGCAAAGTCTTTGATACTGTTCCTCATAGGAAGGCTTATCAATAAACTGAACAGCCTGGGGATGAGTCCCAAGGTAGTGAACTGGATCAGAAATTGGTTGACTAATAGATGACAAAAGGTGATGGTAAATGGAACCTACTCGGATGAAAGGAAGATGAGTAGTGGTGTGCCCCAGAGATTGGTCCTGGGATTGGTACTGTTCAATGTATTTGTGAGTGATATTGCTGAAGGTCTGAATAGAAAAGTCTGCCTCTTTGCAAATGACATGAAAATCTGCAACAGAGCGGATTCCACTGAGAGAGTGGATAACATGAGGAAAGATCTATAAATGCTGGAAGAATGACTGATTGCTTGGGAGTTAAGATTTAATGTGTAGAAGTGCAGTGTCATGCACTTGGGATGCAGAAATCCAAGAGAATTGTATGCGAAAGGGTACAAGAGATTGGTGTGCATGGACCAGGAGAAGGACCTTGGAGAGATTGTTTCTCAGGATCTTAAGGTGGCAAAACAGTGTGACGAGGCAGTGGCCAAAGCCAGAAGGATTCTAGGTTACATACAGAGAGGAATTACTAGCAAAAAGAAGAAGGTATTAATGCCACTTTACAAGTCGCTGGTGAGGCCTCACTTGTATTGTGTTCTATTTTGGAGACCATATCTCACAAAGGATATAAAAAGACTTGAAACTGTTCATAGGAAGGTGACCAAAATGATTTGAAGCCTGTGCCAGAAGACGTATGAGAAGCATCTTGAAGACCTATATATGTATATGCTAGAGGTGAAGAAAAACAGGGGAGATATGATAGAGATCTTTAAATACTTAAAAGGGTATTAATGAACAAACAAACCTTTTTCAAAGATGGGGAAGCTGTAAAACTAGAGTGCATAATATGAAGCTTCAAGGGGGTAAACTGAAAGGCAACGTCAGAAAATACTTTTTCACTGAAAGGGTGGTGGATGCTTGAAATGTCCTCCTGAGGGAAGTGGTGGGGCAAATACAGTGACAGAATTCAAAATGGCATAGGACAGACAGAGTGGATCAGTGGATCCCTTTATAGCAACAGGATAGAATCAAAATAAACTTAACTATGTCTTATATCTCATCAAATAAAGATGACCTGCATGGAGTGGTGGGTACACCCCTAAACAGGGGCATGGGGAGGGGTGACCTACACAAAGCGTCAAGTGAACCTCCTCTTGCTACTTTGCTGAGCAGACTAGATGGACCATACTGGTCTTTATCTGCTGCCCTATATTCTGCTACTATGTGGTCTCCAGAATTGGATACAGTACTCCATATGTGGTATCACTAGAGACTTTTTAAATGGCACTATCACCTCCTGCTGACCATTCTTCTCTCTATGCATGCAAGCATCTTTCTGGCTTTTGCATCATTTTTTCTTCCTTTTTGGCCACTTTAAGATCTTACAATAGGATCAATCCCAGGTTCCACTCCTCTTTTGTGCAGTAACATACTTTACTCCTTATATCATACTACTTTCTTGAGTTTTTGCAAATCAAATGTATGACCTTGCATTTTTTAGCATTATATATTAGCTGCCAAATTCTTGACCATTCTTCAAGTTTCACTATATCCCTCCTCATACTATCCACTCCTTCCTGCGCATTTACCCTTTTGCAGATTTTGGTAGCATCCACAAAGAAGCATACCTTTCTTGAAGGGCTTTCTGCAATATCACTTACAAAAATGTTTAAAATGAACAGGACCAAGGACCAATCTCTGTGCATGTCACTGTTAATGCTCTTATCCAGTGAACTCTGTTTACTTCTACCCTCTGTCACCACCCACTCAAGCAGTTTCTTACACAGTCAGTCATTTTAGAATCCATCCCAATGGTATTCAGTTTATTTATAAGTCGCTGATGCAAAACATTGTCAAAGGCCTTGCTGAAATCTAAGTATACCATGTCTAGCGCTCTTCCTCTATCCAATTCTCAGATAATCAAGTCAAAGAAGTCAATCAGATGTGTCTGACAAGACTTCCCTCTAGTAAAGTCATGCTGTCTCAGATCATGTAATCTCTTGGATTCCAGAACTGCACTACCATTTGCTTTTTAGCAGCATTTCCATTAATTCACTTAACATAGCTGTGGATCTTTCACAAAGCTAAGACTCTAATTTTCTTTCTCATCTCTGCTGGGTTCTAGCTACCAATATAGAGTTTAACTGTCTGTTTTGTGGGAATTGCTAATATTAAGTTTAACTGTGCTTATAAATTAAGCTTGGGTATATTCAGCGTACTGGGATCTGAGTATCCAGATAACAAAGTTTTAAATCTGTGAAGAAAGCTTGCTTCTTCAGGGAGGGGGAGGTGAAAGTTTTTTGCTCCCATCTTACACCTGGCCAGTGGCCACACCTATGGGTCTGAGGCCGATTGCATGAGTTGTGGATCTTTCACAAAGCTAAGACTCTAATTTTCTTTCTCATCTCTGCTGGGTTCTAGCTACCAATATAGAGTTTAACTGTCTGTTTTGTGGGAATTACTAATATTAAGTTTAACTGTGCTTATAAATTAAGCTTGGGGATAATTTGACTGACTGCTTTTCTGGGTAGCCTTGGAGCAGATATCTGTAGGTGCCCCCAGCACAGGAACAGCCTACTGGCCAGAGACACTTAGGTTCCCGCCCACCCTACCCCTCACCCCACCCACCCCAGGGGCTACATTGCCTATATAGCACTCACATACATTGCCATCTATTCCTTTAACTTGGGTTAGAGCCCACATCTTCTTCCTCCTTTCCTCTTCTTCTGCTTCTAGGCTGCTTATTCATCATGTCGTGTATTCGGTGTAATAACTGCAGTGCTTTCATTCCAAGACAAATCATTTGGAACCTCAGAGCTTGTCCTATATGCCTCGGGTGAGCTGCCATGCATAAAGAACTGACTCTACTATGGGAATACCTAGCTGCCATGCGTAAAGAGGTGACCCTACTGAGGCAGGAACTGGCTGCAATGAAGCACACTTCTTCTAGGATACAAACTGAACAATGTCCACCACCGCTCCCACAAAGCATCAAACAACCCAGGGACAAAAGCAGCCGACTACTGTCTAAACAGAACGCCGGCATCTGCGCTCTAGATCACGTGTTGGCAGGAAAGGAAGCATTGATGCCAGAGCCGATTATGGAAATGCACCTTGGAAAGGAAACATTGGCAAAAACGGAAGAGGCACTAAAGGTACTTAGCTGTGAGATAAATTTAATTCTAAACCAATAGCCCACAAACAACTATATCTTATGTAATGTACCAAGGGGAGGGTTCCTGTGTTTATGGAACCCACATTGGGAAATGAATAAGTAATGTATAACTGAAGCAAAACAATTAAGAATAAATAAATAATAAAAAATGACTGATAAGCAAAAATAACTGATGAATGAAAAATGAACCAAGAGAAATTATAATAATAGTCATTAATGATAAATATCAATAATAATAAAAGATGAATAAATAACCTGTGTAAAAAACGTTTTGTCTGATGACAAAAACTCATAAACAATGAATAAATAAGTAAAAAGAAAATATATATATATATATATATATATATATATTTTCTAAATCCTGAACTGTCAATGTATTGCCCTATGTAGCAACCAACCTCTTGAAATGTTCCATTTGTATTAAAGAAAAAACAATGGCTGAAGTTGATCAATGAAATAAAATAAAATATACCTATTCTTCCTTTGCAATCCATGGTTTGTACTGGGTTTATTATCTGCACGTGGAATCATGCTCTCTCCTGTTGGACATCAGTCTACAGACCTCCGACACAAATTGAAGAGATAGATAATGAACTGATTATAGATATTGCCAAGATAGCCACAAAGGGAGAAGCAATCATATTGGGTGACTTTAATCTACCTGTATGGATTGGATTACTCCTTCTGCAAATCTGGAAAGAAGCAAAAAAATTGTTAATGCTCTCCAAGATGTGTTACTTAGACAAATGGTGATGGAACCAACCAGGGAAAGCTCAACGCTGGATTTAGTGCTCACCAACGGTGCTAGCGTGTCAAATGTCTGCGTGAGTGCCCCTGTGAGCAGCAGCGATCATCACACGGTGTGGTTTGAGATAAAAGCCATGGCACAGGCCAATCATAGCAAGCTCAAAGTCCTAAACTTCAAAAACACCGACTTCAATAAAATGGCTGAGTACCTAAAGGAGAAGCTGACAGGGTGGAAGGAGATAAGGGAAGTGGAATTGCTATGGACTAAACTAAAGGTGGCAATAAAAGGGGCAACAAATAAACATGTAACAAAAGTAAAAAAAAAAACAAGAGGAGAAGAAAACCTATTTGGTTTTCCAAAGAAGTGGCTGCTCAAATAAAGGCAAAAAACACAGCTTTCGCAAAATTCAAAAGCTCGCAAACAGAGGAACACAGAAATGAATACAGGATCAAACTCAAAGAGACAAAGAGAGATATAAGGATAGCAAAATCAAAGGCAGAGGAAAAAATGGCTAAAGATGTTAAGTGTGGCGACAAAACCTTCTTCAGGTATATTCAGGAAAGGAAGAAGATCAGAGGTGGAATTGCAGGACTCAGAAGTGCTGCGAACGGACTCGTGGAAAGTGACATTGAAAAAGCGAAATTACTAAAATAATACTTCTGCTCTGTTTTTACTAAAGAAAGTCCTGGAGAAGGACCACCTGTGACTCCCAAATATAAAAATGGGAATGAAGTAGATACCACGCCATTCACAGAAGATGATGTGTTAGAACAACTTGCGAAACTGAAAGTGGACAAGGCCATGGGACCGGATAGGATACATCCCAGGATACTGAAAGAGCTCAGAGAGGTTCTTGCAGGGTCGTTAAAGGATGTTTTCAACAGATCCTTGGAAACAGGAGAGGTTCCTCAGGATTGGAGAACGACTGATGTCATACCTCTACACAAAAGTGGTGACAGGGAAGAAGTGCCAAACTACAGGCCCGTGAGCCTTACCTCAGTGGCGGGAAAAGTAATGGAGGCACTCCTGAAAGAGCGAATAGTGAACTTTCTCAAAACCAACAGGTTGCAAGACCCGAAGCAACATGGTTTTACCGAAGGACGATCTTGCCAAACAAATCTGATTGAGTTCTTTGACCTGGTGACCAGGGAGCTAGATCAGCGGCATACGATGGATGTCATCTACCTGGATTTCAGCAAAGCCTTTGATACTGTTCCTCTTAGGAGGCTTATCAATAAACTCAGTAGCTTGGGGATGGATCCTAAGATGGTAAATTGGATCAGAAATTGGTTGACTGACAGACGACAGAGGGTGATGGTAAATGGAGCTCACTCGGATGAAGGGAATGTGATTAGCGGGGTGCCCCAGGGGTTGGTCCAGGGCCCAGCACTGTTCAATGTATTTGTGAGTGTTATTGCTGAAGGACTGAATGGAAATGTCTATCCTTTTGCAGATGACACAAAAAGTTTCAACAGAGTGGACTCCCTCGAGGGAGTGGATAACATGAGGAAAGTTCTACAAAAGCTGGAAGAATGGTCTAATGCTTGGCAATTAAGATTTAATGCAAAGAAGTGCAGAGTCATGTACTTGGGTAGTAGAAATCCAAGGGAAATGTATGCGATAGGGGGCGAGAGGTTGGTGTGCACGGATCAGGAGAAAGACCTTGGTGTGATTATTTCTGAATATCTCAAGGTGGCAAAACAGTGCGACAAGGCGGTGGCAAAAGCCAGGAGGATGTTGGGTTGCATATAAAGAGGAATCACCAGCAGAAAGGAAGAGGTACTTATGCCACTGTACAAGTCACTGGTGAGGCCTCACTTGGAGTACTGTGTTCAGTTTTGGAGACCGTATCTTGCAAAGGATGTAAAAAGACTGGAAACTGTTCAGAGGAAGGCGACCAAAATGATTTGGAGCCTGTGTCGGAAGCCTTATGAGACGAGACTTGAAGACCTAAACATGGACACTTTGGAGGAGAGGAAGGACAGGGGAGATATGATTCCGACCTTTATATACTTAAAGGGAAATAATGAACAAACAAACCTCTTCTAAAGACAAAGAAGCTGTAAAACTAGAGGTCATAACAGGAAGCTGCAAGGTGGTAAATTGAAAGGCAATGTCAGGAAATACTTTTCCACTGAAAGGGTGGTGGATGCTTGGAATGCCCTCCCGATGGATGTGGTGGGGGCAAACATGATGATGGAATTCAAAATAGTATAGGACAGACACAGTGGATCCTTTTACAGCAACAGGATAAAATCAAATTAAACTGAACCACCTAATTTCTCAACAAATAGGGGTGTCCTGCATGGAGTGGTGGGTTCACCCCTAAATAGGGACGTGGGGAGAGGTGGCCTGCACGGAGCGTCAGGTGCATCTACTCTTGCCATCGTGCTGGGCAGACTAGATGGACCATGCTGGTCTTTATCTGCCGTCATTTACTATATTACTATGTTACTATAGTGCATAGTTACCAACCTCTTCCTTACTTCTGCTTTTGTAGACAGGAATCACATTCACCTATCTCCAGTCCTATCAGATCAATCCCAACTCTAAAGAAGGTCAGTCATCGTAACTGTCAGTACTTCCCTAAGTTATTTCATTATTCTCAGATGAATCTCATCCAGCCCCATCACTTTGTCCACTTTTAGTTTAGCTAGCTTCTTCTGAAAACCGTTCAAGTTCTACTTACCTCACTCTTATTCCTATTTGTGTTTGTTTTCTGAGATCACATTCCCGGCCTTCATCTGTGAACATAGTACAGAAATATTTGTTAAGCAATTCTGCTTTATCTTCATCATCTTCTATGTATTCCTTCTTTTTACCTTTGAGTCTCAAAATGCCACCTTTGCACTTCCTCTTATCACTAACATAGCTTAAAAAAAGTCTTTATCCATTTTTTTACTATACCAGCTACTTTTTCTTCCCTTTGCATGTTTGCTTTCCTGACTGCTTTACCAGCTTCCCTTAGCTTGTCTTCCTCTTTCTGCAATCTCTTTACCTCTTCAGCTACTTCTGTTGAAAACCATGGTTAAAAAAGAACAAATGATCTGTTTTAAACTGGCCAGCAATGAGTCCTGATCTAAATCCAGTTGAGAACCTTTGGAAAGAACTGAAATCTGCCATTGGTAAAAGGAATCCTGGAAATATTCATGAACTGGAACAAATCACACTTGAAGAGTGGGAGAAACTACCAGCAGGAAGATTTACGAAACGTATAGATGGCTACAGGAAACATTTGGAGGCTGTCTTCACTGCCAAGAGTTCTGCAACTAAATATTAGTGAAAGGTGCCATTAATCCTGTCCAGGTCATCTTTTTTTTCTCATAAATTATTATGTTTAAGTTGCACAGACATCTTTTTTGTTGTATCTGTTGAACATACTATTAAAGTATTATGATGACATACAGTGGAATATTTCCAATTATTTTTCAAGATATTGTACAAAACATACCTAAAATGCAAGAGTGCAATTAATGTTGATGACAACTATAATAACAACAACAACACCATCATCTACTATGTTAAGCTGCTACTATGCTGAAATGTCATTAGCCTCCATGAAAGCTGCCACAAACGTTATACCTGCTCTGAGGCAGGAATAACTTTGTGCACATATGTTGCAGTGAGAATCTGCAGTTATTCATGAATTATGTAAGTTGCATGCATAGGTGCTTATCCCACCCCTGCTATGCCCAATCATCACCCCAGCCCCTCCCCTCCTCTTTCCCTCTGCCACCAGGTGTCTAGCATCCAACCCACATTGCCTCCATCCTTTTCAGGGCCTGCCCCCCCCCCCCTGCATTGCTGTCGCTGCCACTACCACCATCACCCTACCCCTTCCTAGGCTGCCCTGAATTACTTTAAAGCGACAATGGCACAAAGCCTCTGAGCGCAGACATGCATTCAAGCTGTGTGGAGAAGTATGCCCCGTGCTGAGAGGTCCCATGCCATGCACAATGCTTTACAGTGTTTCTGGGTGGCAGCGGAAGTAGCAGAGGAGAGAAAGAAGCAAGCCGTGTGCAGCTGTGCTATTACCCTCCCCCTAAAGTCTTCCAGTCTAGGCAGATGCCTCATCCATCTAATGTTACAGCCAGCCCTATACACACTCTCACTCCTAATAATTTCTACCAAATTATTCTTTCAGTTGGAGTTTAGACTAAAGGCTAATGTGTCTGCTTTATTTTCTTTGCTTAAGCTTTCTTATATGTTTTCTATTTCATTATTGCTAACAGAATTTAATACGACTCATTTTAAGCACGGGAGTTGAGAGTTCTTCTTATTCTTCAGTCTAATCTGTCTGTCAGTGTCTTCCTGTGATCTTTTCTTACTGCCCCCAAAGTTATAATTTTCCTTCCGATGGGCATTTCTGTAGTGTCCAATAAGATTTTGACTGTATTATCGTACCATTAGATTCAAACTGTTTGGCAATATTACTAGGGGTGTACTGTACATAGTCAAAATAAGGTTTGATTCATGCTTCTTTCAAACATGAATCAAAATTGTTTCAATTTTCAGACAGTTTTTCATGCCTGTTCCAATATTTCTTCTTCAGGTACACATTGTGAACCAGAACTAAGAGGCTCTTTTGCTAAAGTGCAACGTGGGTTTGCACCTAACACACCTTTAGCATGCAAAACCAGGGCATGTTAAGTGCAAAGCCACCACATTACCTTCTGGGGCTTGGACAGCATGTTCCCTACCAGGTAAAGCGTAGCACATTTTAATAAAGTGGGTCGCCAATACCACAGGTGCAGTCAACATGCTGTTGGCGAGTGGTATGTACCTCTGTGCTGATGGCATAGTGCTGATCACGCCCACTCTCCATCCCTATTCCAACCATTCCCCACTCTTAACATGTGGAGCACAGTTAGTGTGGGAATCAGCATGTGCTGTCACAGCTGTGTGCGAACAGTATGTGGTTAGTGCACTTTAGTAAAAGGGCCCCTAACTCCATAAATGAAGTATATGCATGTTAATTCATCAGTATGCATGTTCATTTAATGTCAATTTTTAGGTGCCCAAGCAAACGGAATGCATGTTCATAAATGCACACCTTTACCACGATGTATCGTTTTACATCTTGTTATAAAATCTTAGAGCAAAGGGGTACTAATTACACTCATGCTCAAAAAATACAAGCACACCTTTCCCTGTGCACGCTTTGGCAAAGTTTCAAAATGAAGGTATGCATGTAATCTGCTTCTAGGTTACTCAGGGAAATGACAGCATATGCTTCCATTTCACCTGCTCCTTGGTGTGCACATGTTTTCTGGGTTCATTTACATGCACAGGCATATATTTTTAAAGGTCTGCACACAAATGCAAACCTCTCCATAGCCTTGTCCTCTAAAATGCTTTCACATAGAGCCTGATGAAGATGGGGCTGTGTAGACCCGATTCTGGTCCGCGGGAACAAAATGTTACCATGGTAGCCAGAATCAGGCCCAAGGACAGACCAGCATGCCACTTCCGCCTGTGGGGACGTCCTCACTGCAGGAACACCCGATATCTGTGGCTCTGGCCCCCAATTTCCCCAGCGCCCGACCCATGGCTGTCCTGCTGTAGCATGGATCAGGTGGTGGGAACCCCCCCCTGCCCCCAGCTATGGGGGGACGGGATCCTCAGGCCTGATCGGGCCAAAAGTGCTGCTTATACCACCTTTAAGGTGGTATAAGCAGCACATCCCCATGGGCCCTGCAGGACATATAGGGCCATGGCCTGAATCGGCCCTGTATGTGCTGTCAGGATGGCATGCCCCACTCCACCCCATCCCTGCCCCCTCTGGCTCTCCCCGTCCTAATACGCTAATGCACAGGATGTACAGTGAGAACCAGAGGGGGAATCAGGCATGGATGGCTTGTGGGGCTACACTTTCCACTGGGACGTGGAGCTCCGCAAACTGCGTTCATGAATGACCTCCTTAGTCTAGGTAAAATTAAATGTGTACAGGCTGTATGTGCCCTATGAAGACACAATTTGTATGCATATTGGGCTGTCATTTCTATAAAAACCTCATATCTTTATTTATTTATTTTGTATTTAGCTCATTCCTTGTTCATAAAGCACTGCTTTACCCAAAGAAATGCTTTTGAAATTTATCCTTTAAATCTGTTTTTCTAAGGGATTTTTTTTTTTCAAAACTACTCGGCTTTGCTTAGAAAATCATATAATGCTTGACAGGGGAAAAAAATATTATCATGACACTGTGTGTAAAATCACTGCATTTTCATCTTTTCTTCTAGAGTAATCCCTACATTATCTAAGAACTTCAGTCTCTTCAAACCCCAACACCTATTGCTTTTAAAACGATGGCCTTTTGACTCTGAAAAAACACCTTTTCTTTTTCTACACACCAACAAGTTTTCAAAGGAAAGCTACTTCATTTACAATAGCTGATTATGTCTTTGTTTGAACAGCTTTGGTTGGTTGAATGAATGAAAAGCTGGTATGTGCATTTACTGTAGTATAATATGTGTGTGGGGTTATATAATTGATCGCCTCTGACAAACTAGTGAAAGAAGGATTTATAAGCTGGACATAGTAACTCAAATGTGATGAAATCCGTAAGACCTTGTACTTATCAAAAAGGCAGTAGATAACTCTTGTAAACACAAGCCTTTTGCCACTGTTCAATCGAAAGTTAAGAAATCTGAATAAATTGCCATTTATACTTTGCCTCTTACCACTTTCTTCCTAACCCCATACTGTTCATGTAGAGTTTCCAGTTCTTACCCATAGCATGCTTGTTTTCTTCGCTGGGATTAGTAATTGGATGGGAGCTGTCCATTCACTGAATAATGAAAAGCCTGTATTCATGAAACATAATTTTCCTACATTTTATTCATGGATTATAACTCAGGGATTAATCAACCTATACACAGTCCAGAAAGGAAGCTGAAGTGAGCATTATCTAGTGGGGTTAGCATCTTGTGTGCTGATTTGGAGTTTGAAAAGAGGATCCTCAGCATTCTGAATAGAACAGGCCAATAATGACAGCATAAAACAGCATTTTAGGCATGTCTCTTAGGATGGAATGGAATACATTATGGGAGTAATTCTGTGAAATATTTTCTACTTTATATTTTAAACATAGAAACGGGTTTTTCTAAAATTGTGTGGCGGTATATATGCCTAAAAGTAGGTTCACACCAAGATAGCACGTTCGTATACACAATCTGTACATAGACATTCCCAGAGGCATAGTTTGGGTAGAGCTGCAATATATTTTATAAAATATGAATGTACACTTGTAAAGCACACAAGCACAATTACTACAGGTGTGCATTTTTTGTTGCACATTGGGCTCATTAGTGAACCTTAAAAATTTTAGTGCACACTAAACTGATTTTATGCAAACTAACTGGCTTGGCACAACTTAATTTACCAGCTCATGCATACTACTGTAAATCATTTTATTTAGCACTAAAATTTCTCTCTTAAGACACATTCCTTAAAAAAAAAACTAAATTGATTTTTTTTTTGTCTGCACACATCCATAGCAAACCTTTGGGGCAGGTGTACAGTTGGTAAAGAACATTTGTATGCTAATTGGGGTCATTCTGTGAGCCTATTGTATAAAGGCACATAGGCACATATGTTGCCATTATACTGTAAAATAATAACCTCACAAATAGAAGTTATAAAATAACATAGTTAACAAAATACTAATTCTGTCCCAGGAAAATTAAGGGCATTGTAGTACATTCTGATTTTATAGATGAACATCGTGATCAGTTGTTGGGTAGGGACATAGCTCATATACTTAATATATGTTTTGTGTTCAGACTTTTACTACAGTAACATGGACCAATCCCTTGAAAAATAAAACATATTATTTGTGGCACACTGCTACCTGTGAAACATTGTTTGCTATATATATTATCCTATGTCCCTGTGATCCTGTTTATGTGAGAAGAAGAAGCACTATGAAAGTGAGATTGATTTAGAATTAAGTTTTGATTTGTGTTCAATTAATGTTCCATTAGTGGCTCATTAGCAAAATATGGATCTTACGTGGGATGATGTGAAGTGGTGAGCGGAAATCCATATTGGCATGTTGTGAACAACGGTGGAGTTTTGAATTGCAAAGTTTCTCTCCACAGGGTTTGAGCAGTTTTCTATTTTATAAAGTTTTAGAGATTGAACTATTGGAAGTTTTTGCAGCTGATTCATTTCAAGATGTAGGCATCTGACGTCATCATGCGATTGTGATAACATTTGGCAGGTGACTCCATGATGGATCTCAAGGTGCAGACAAGTTGAAGAACTGCTGTACAATAGATGCTAAAGTACAGGTAAGTACAGTAAAGTAAAATGCTGAGGTTCTTGTTGTCCCCTGACACTGTTGGAAGGACCAACAAAACTTGCATTGGGACTCAGATTTCTAAATTAATGTGTTTGTGAACTCGTGAATTGCTAACAGCGTGCATTGACTTGGCTGTGCTCGGATAAGCTGAATTGAATTTTCACAGTTTCTAATTGTATTTTGAAAAATTTACAAATTCAGCATTGAACTTGTAGATTTGGCTAATGAGTGAATTCAATGTGACAACACAATTGTGTAAATGCAGCTTTTCTGAGGTCCTTACATATCACTAGAAAGGAGAGTGTGGTGAAGCCACATATAACTCTGATGTTTGGTGTTGGATTTTATGACAAGTATAGAGAGGAGGTTGTTAGTGTTTTGAAACCTTTATAAAATACAGTAGGCATAAAATAGACTCCCTTTTGGACTTTTTATGTAGGATCCTTATTATAAAATTAGCCTCCGCCTAACTTGTTTAAACATGCATAATGCTTATTGTTCCTTCTTGGACATGAAAAGTCACAATGATAATGTCAGCAACTTCTGAATTAGGGTGGAGGAATCTCTCAGAGCATGCCGGAGGAGTAATACCAGCATTGTATAAAGCCAAGAAGGCAAAAACATTTTGGCCACATCTAATCCCTCATTTAGATAATCTCTCAAATGCTTATTTGGTCCAGAACCATTGGCTATAATGAGGAAAAATGCATCAATACTTTTCTTGGGTACAAAACAACATCCACAGTGTAATCGGAGGTACAAAGCTTTAAGAACCACCAGTACAGATGGCCATCTCATATGAATGCATTACAAAACACTTTTTTTTCTCTTTTTGCCATTTTTTATTCTATCAAACCTAAAAATTTCCAAACTGTCCCTAAGAGCCAATTTCTATTACTTTTTGTTGGCGTGTATTGAGGGAGGCTAGGCACTGAAAGCCAACCACACCAGACGATGCATTCCCTTTAGATCAAAATTTTTTCCTGAACGCTTGTGCAAAACAATGCAAACCACTTAACTTTCAATGTTCCCCAAAAAGCTGGATTAAACAATTCCTGTTGCGGCATCAAATGTAGACCACGACGTGCACGTTTCGGGATTCTCATCCCTGTGTCAAGTGCTGTTTCCATCCAATGCTCTGAACCACCATTAAACGCCAAGATGTAGCCATCCGTGGTTTTCAAAGGGTACGGTATTTTCAATTGGCTAAACAATCTGTCCTTCATATAGGAACCACCAATCAGATGATGGGAAAACCCCACATTAGCAGGGGAATCCCACCACATCATAGATGAGCTCACAGCAAAGTATGCCATTCAACTTCTTTGTTTAACCCTAAGGGATGGACCGTGTTTAATCTGAAGATTCATTTTTGTTCCAGTTTCTTTAGTTGTGCTACACGATCACCCCCCCCCCCCCTAGGGTTCGGTGGAACATGATCAAGCACTGACCATTTAAGATCGCAAAACTCATGCTTAACTCTCATGCAATGCTCAACTATCGGGGCTTATTACCCAGACAAGGGATTTTTTGCGATTGATTTTTTATTCTATTTCATTGAAAGTCAACTTCTCTATGCCTTAGGGTACAGCATCGGCCACATGAAGGATAATGTTAGAACAGATCACCTAGCAGTGAAGGCATATAGAAGTATATGCTTTTGTGTATTTATAATGGCAACTTATGCTCCTATTTGTCTTTATAAATTTATCCAACTTGAGCATAAGCCTTTTTAGGAATGCTTCACTCAAGCAGTAGTGCTTATTGAGGATGATCCTTCAATCTGTCTGTGTGTCTTTCTGTTTTCCCTTCCATCTATCCATTCATGTTTATTTGTGTTTGTGCACAGCATTGAGCCATAAGAAATCAGCAGGATGGGAAGGAGTTCAGGCCCTGCTACTTGAAAAAGAGCAATGAAGTATGAGAAAGTCAGTGCCACAGCAACCCCAAACCTCTCAGCTGAAAAAAACCTAAAGAAGCACCATTTTCTGTGTGCCATCAGTGACCCAACCCTTGATGGCAGGAGAACCAAAGAACCATGGCCATAGTAAGGATGTTTGGATGCGGCCACTAGAGACCCAACCCATGGAGGTAGATGAGGAAATAAAGAGAGAACTACAGCCGCAGTGTCCATGGGCTGCTGAGGGCCCAACTCCTGATATCTGAAGAGGATAGAGAGAGAGACCCACAGCTGTATTGAAGATGTATGGAGGCTGCAAAGGGGACCCTAAGTCCAAGTAAATGAAATATGGGACAGATTGCTAAGGGTACATAGAGGTTATCTGCAGTTTGACTCCTGGGACCTAACCCCTGGTGTCAGAATAAGAGAGGACGCCATGGCCTAGTATAGCATTAGGATAGGAGGAAAGGATAAGTATAAGGACTGAGAAATCAGAAGGGGAAGGGGAAGGGAGGAAAGGGTGAGTGGAAGGGGAGGGGGAATGGGAAGGGTGAGTTGAAGGGGAGGGGGAAAGGGAAGGGAAGGATGAATAGAAGGAGAGTGGGAGGGAGGGAAGGAGGAAAGGATAGATGAATGTGGAGGAGGAGGGAGTGCAAAGGGAAGGGGACGTGCAAGGGAGAAAAAAGTGCAAGAGGAAGGGGAAAGAGAGGAGAAATAATTGAGCATGAAAGGGGCAGGGGAAAGTGAATGAGGAAAGGGTTATAACACCTAAATGTCTATTGCCAGAAACACAGTTTGATACACACCCTCATTCATAGCCATACACAAACACACAACAGACATCCCTTACACACATCTCCAAAGCTCTGTAGATTCTCCAAACATCCCACATCCACATTCCCATACCACCAGAGGTACCCCAGTCATCCCACAGAACACCCCAAAATCCTCACTGACACACCCCTATACACTGTTCATAGACAAAGACATACATATCATAATACATGCAGACACACACACATACACACACACACACACACACACACACACACCATACAGCCCCTGTACTCACTCACCTACACAACCTCCTATTTCCCTTTGAAGACACATTTTACTTTGTCGCTTCATACCGAGTGTGTGAATGGAGTCTGTTGTGCTAATTTGTACAGTATTTAGTAGACATGTGAAGGGTGAATGAGTTAGGAAAATTTTGTTACTGAGTGAATTGTTTTAATTCATGCAGTAAACTGCTGTGATCAACTGAAGTCAAAATGGCAGGACATACTTTTTTTTTTTAATAAGATATACTTAACATAGAAGCAACAACACAAGAAAATACAGGGGAATAAAAAGTATCCACCCTAGGAAGTGGAAAAAACACGTAATAGACAATATATCCCATCCCTTCGTCAATAACAAGGAAATACATATTCAAACAGCAATCAAATGCACACTGGACCAAGCCCTGACCTAGTATCAAGAATAGTTTCTAAGTGTGTGGGGTCTACAAACACATAGGGGTCATTATGACCCATGAACAGTGGGGATGGATGTCCCAACATCCATCCCAGCTACTCGTGCCCCTTCCTGCTAGTAGCTAAATTCCCTGCCAGTTGTACGCAGATGTTAGATGGGGGCAGGGAAGGAGTGGATCTGGAGCAGAGTTAGGGCAGGCGGTGGGTGATTCTAATATCAACCCTGTACCTCCGGGACCAGTGACCTGCACGGGGAAGTTATTCCACCTCCGAGTTGGAATAACTTCCCTGGTTGCCAGGGGTCAGCGGGCCCGGGGCCAGAAAGCGACAGGAAGAGGTAGTGAGAATTCCCCGCAGCCCGACCCTAGTTCCATTGTAAAGCCCAGACTGAGTTAGTCAGACTAGGCCTGTGCGTGCAGGCCAGGCAGAATTGCAGTCCCAGCCTTCACAGGCCTGATCGCAATTCTGATCCTGTGGGGCTAGACGTACCTCACGAGATCAGAATCGTGATGCCCTCTATATATCCAGTACGGACCAGACATACAGAGGGCTTGTACGTCCGGGACGGAATCGGGCCTATAACTATCCCCTCTCAAGTAATCAGACATTTACATTGAAAATGGAGAAAAAAAGTCCCTCCCACAGCTAAAACACAAGGTTTAAGCTGAAGAAAGGATTTCCTTGATGCCTGAGTAAAGCGGGGCACATCAGGGAAGATAGTTATCTTCTGGCCACAATAGAGGTAATCTTTTTTGCAGAAATACACTTTCATAATAGAAATCTTATTCAGATCTGTGGCTAGAGAGACAATCAAGGTTGCACAGAGAGGAATGTTATCCACAGGTGATTCTAAGAAATTGGTCAAATCCAAATTAACTGCCTCCTCAACCTGTGCAATCTCATCCCCCTGAGCCAACGTTCTGCTAGGTAAATAGTACAAATTAGAAATTACCACATTATCAGTATCAGGAATTAGCAAAATTTCTTTAAGATATTTCCAAAGTAATATTAAAGGAGACAAAAGTCTAGCTTTTGGAAAGTTTAGTTGAAGATTCTTAGACCGATAACAATTTTCCAAAATCTCAATATGCCTGTGTAGCGAAAAGCTATTTTGATGGCCTGAGAGCCTGCAGACTGTAATGAGCCGATAGAGCCATCTGTCTTGTCAAGCCACTGGACCATCTCAACTAACTGAGTATCTAATTCAGAACAAAAGGAAAGTAAAAACACTTTCTTAAAAAAAAACTCTTGAAGCTCTTCTTTGTGTGCTTTGATATAGGCAAGGCAAAGAGACCTCAGGCACAAGTGAGTCTTTAAGATGCTTGCATTTTCTGTGCTTTAAAGTCCTCCTTTAGCCCAGAAACAGCCCTAAGTAACCACTAGTGAAGCTAGAATGCTTTGTTTTCTTCTTTGCACTCCTACCCTAGTCACAATCAAACTCCTATCTCTCCCTTAGCATCCTCTGAAAATAAGATTCAAAATGGTTGCTGCTATTTTTGTTGGCTGTATATTGAAGCCCTGCTGTGACCTCATCAGCCATGGGATTTGCAGAAGTCGGACACTGAATAGTTTTCTCTAGCTGTTTGTCAAGCTTTTGAAGCAAGATTGGTTCAAATGCCTCGTGCTGGTTGTTGGTGACTGCTACTTGACCTTCTCTCTCTCCCAGATTGGTTCCAGTGTATCTGGGCAGGCTCATGCATGCACCCGACAATAATGAAGTTCATGAACAATGATTAGTGAAAAGTTTCTGAGCATGCACACTCAGTTAGTTGACCCTGGAATGACAGGGAAAATCACAATTTCCGTTGATTTTCCCTTGGACAAGAACTAATGCACATGCCTAATGGATAGGATAGTGTCACTGATACTTACTGACTGCCCTGAAACTATCCCTATAGTGCTCTTGTGGAGTGAGGAGGGAGCAAAGGCATAGATATACAGATAGCAGCATTTTGGCTGTCTTAACCTAAATCGTTCAGCTATACAGGGAATAGCTGAATGTTGCTGCTGTTTAGTGGTTGTAGTTGTGACTGTATATCTATATTCAATGCTACCACTTCTACAACTAGTGGCACTGTATATACATGAAGGGGGTTATTTTTGAAAATGTATTCACAATTTAAACATGTTTAAGCAGCCATAAACCCATGTAAATTACATCCACGTGTAAACTTCCATTTTAGAAAAGGTTAAATAGATACCTGGCTAACTGCACCAAGTCTAAAGTAGATGTGAACATGTAAGGGATGTGTCAGGGTATGACCTCAGCAGGACAAAAATCTACAAGTATATTCCTCATTTCATAAAGAGTATACACGTGAAACCCCAAAATTGTCCACATTCAGATTTAAAAAGTGTCAGCATTGACTATGTCCCGACTTCAACATCTCAGTTCTGATCTCTACATCCTAAAATGTGCCTTAACGTCTTTAAATGCTGTAGCTGGTATTTAAAAAATACTCTGACCATGGGGTTTAAATATTGACTCAAGAAAGACTGAGATATTATTTTAAAGCAGTTGTCTATAATTTCATTCCCACTCTTACAGTTACAGAGCCCATCACCATGTTTCTCCTGTTTCAGCAGAATGGGACGGTGTTGGCGGTGGAGGATCACATTTCTGTGACAACTACAACAACACTATAATTGCCTGCAAGGAAGAAAGGCCTGGCAAATCTATTTCTGTATCTTGCCATGAAAACCCATGGATAGTCACAAAACAAACTGAACTATATTGCTGGAAGATGACACCACCAGGTTGGAAGGCACTCAACTAGCTACGGGGGATGAGCTGAAGACTTCTCAGAATAAAGCCAGCATTTATAATGTGATTGGATCAAAGCCCTCAAGACAACTGACTGCTGATTTAGCTGCACATGAAAAGAGAGTCAAATGTTTTAAAGATGTCTTATATATTGGGATATAGAATGTGCAAAGCATGAACCAAAGGAATTTGGAGATGGTCAAGAATGAAATGGAACACGTACAACTCAATCTATTGGGTGTCAGTGAACTGAAATAGACTGGCATCAGGCACTTTGCATCTGATGATCACATGGGCCATTATGCTGGAAACAAAAGACAAAGAAGAAATGGTGTTGCATTTATTTTTTTATTTATTTATTTTTTTTTTTTTTATAAATTGTTTTTATTAAGTTTAACTTCAAATGACAAACTGCACAGTTTAACATAATCAACAATATAAGACAAGGGGGGGGCGGAGCCTGATGTCCAGCGGGATGGTCGCATAACGCTGAGGCTCCCGAGAGGCCTACTCAGAATCCTGAATTAACACCGTACATACTTGGAACTTCTCCTCTGATCTTGCCGGGGCACATTGGTGAGATGGCGGGGACCAAACCCACGCGCCTGGAATTTGGATCTCCAGCGGCTTCTCACGGCAAACGTTCCAAAACTGAACCTCCGTCCCCGCAGAAGGGGCTGGCCTTGCGCGAGGGCCCCGAAATGCAGCAGGAAATCCTCGCAGAGATTAGAGGGGTTAAAAACCTCGTGCAGTCAAACGGTGAAGCACTCCGAGCGCTGCGGGAAGATTTTGGTGTGCTGCAAAGCAAGCTAGAAGGGCTTTCTTCGCGTCAGGACAAAATGGAGAGCATATTGGACTCCCATGCGGCCCGGTTGTCCAAACTCGACAAAGTTGAACGTCAGGTGCGGGCCTTGCAGAAAGAAGTGGAAGATGGCAATAATAGAGCGCGCCGCAACAACATACGACTCGTGGGCATACCGGAGGGAGCGGAATCGGGAGACATGAAAGAGTTTTTATGCAAAATCCTCCCTTCCCTGCTCCAAATCACCTTTACCAAAGATTTGGAGATCGATCGCGCTCATCGTGTACCCACAAGCATTACGCTCAACAGGAAGACCCCGCGGCCTATCATTTTTCGACTTTTGAGATATCAACACGTGGAGCAAATTCTAAGTGCCTCTCGGGCAAAGGGCCATATGGAGTTTGAGAGCCACAAGATCTCCTTCTATCCCGACTTGGCTAAACCCACGGTCGACCGCCGAAAGCGCTTTCTGGAATTCCGGCCGAGGCTTCAAGCACGCTATGGCCTGATGTACCCGGCCAAGCTCCGAGTCACGCTTCACAATCAGACAAGAACATTTGAGGACCCTGATCTACTAACGGAGTTTTTGGATTCCAAAGAAGCCGACTTGATGCGCTGACTTCCAGAATATTCCTGCAGGTATTCTCATATCCGCTGTACCTGCCATATTGGATCTGCCGCAGCCCAGCAAAGAGTCTGGCGAGGGCAGTTTGTTGCCTTACTTTCGATGATATCTGTGACCCGACTCCATCTACCCACAGTAGCCTCGATGAGTATCAGAGACAGTGTTAATTATGGACTCTGGTGTTTCTTTTCTTTTTTTTTCATGTCTTTCTATTTTCCTCTCTAGGGCCTCCTCCCGCAGACATATGGTCGCCATATTCTTTGGGGGTTTTGCTTCTTCTCTAAGATACTTTGGTACATACTTTTCAATATGGGGTGTATTAGCCAGCATACTCGGTGATTATGTCATTGTTGCACAGATTCTGATTATGTTGTATGTTTTCAAGCGCCCTTACCTACTTGTCTAAATGGCAGATGCTTAATGATTATGTACAATCTGCTCATTGTTCCAACATGCCTGTATAATGTGCACTCATCATGTTTCAGATCACCGTTAGGTTTTGTAACACAATAATGTAAGTACACGCCCGCTTCGGGAATGATTAGTTTTCTAGAGAAGAAGCAGGGGGGAGGGGGGTGGCAGGGGTTTACTTTGGTGTATGTATTACACGTTATGTATCTGTCTTTTAGCTGTATGTCTTCCTTTTCCTTTGTTGTTATAAAACGAAAATAAAGAATTAAAAAAAAAACAACAAAAAAAACAAAACAAAACAATATAAGACAAGAATCTTACAACCGAAATGGAACAGCTCTTTACAGGAAGGTACAGGAGGTGCAAACAAAACTGAAAAGTACCCCCCCACACCCCCCTCCCGCTACCCCTATCCCCGTCCCTTCCCAGCCTCCCCGGAAAAAGATACTACAAGTGCAAAGAGAGAGAGAAAATAAAAAACAAACAGCAGTCTATTTCCCTGCACCAAGCCAGTTACAATAATCCTTTGTTCCGCCTTATCAAACTGCAGCAGAGAACTGCGCCTGCGCCACATAATCCTCCAGGAGCTGCCACTTACTTTCCCCCCCCCCTGATCCGCGCCCCCAGTGGAGCGCCGAGTTTGCTTCTGCCCACATTGCCAGCTCTTCGATGGGACATCTCGGTCTTGAAGTTTCTCAAACCTGGCATAAGTACATACTAAAGCCCACCAGAGACAGGCATCCAACTTAGATAAATCTTTCCAATTGGAGATGATCAGTTTCAAGGCAACCGCCATCAGAAAATCGAAAAGAAAATGCTGCCCCTTGGGAAGCTGCAAAGAACTCGCATAGGAGCGGAGAACAACAATTTCCCAGGACAGAGGGACGGGCACTCCAATTATACGATCAATCTTGCTCCATATTGCTCGCCAATAGCCCTGAACATGAAGGCAATCAAATAACATGTGCCTGTAAGTGCCCACCGCTGCCTTACAGGTCCAACACTTGTTTGACGCTTTTGTGTCCCACTTTGCCACCTTAACTGGGGTTAAGTAAGCCCTGCGCACTAAAAAATATAGGGATTGCGTAATCGGAGCAGCTTTCGACACTCTATTGGCTTTACCCCATATAAGGGGCCAAAGATGCGAAGAGATGTTACATCCGATATCAAGCTCCCAACTCCGCTCCACCCCTGGCCCAGTTCGCCCCAGTTTATCTCGTATGGTGGCATAGATATGGGACATTCTAGCACCAGTTGCCCTAAATTCCTCCACCATGTTCTGTAGCCCCCAGCTATCAGCAATTACTTTCCCTCCCCCTACCACTTCATTTAGACAATGTCGCAACTGTACCCAGCGGTATCTATGCGCTTCCGGCAACCCAAATTCCGCTCTAAGAGCATCAAAACTCTTCCACCCCGTGCCCTGCATCAGTTGACCTATGGTCCATATGCCAGCAGCCTGCCAGGTCTTCCAAGCAAACGGCTTACGCCCTATTTTGAGCAAAGGATTGGTCCAGATGGGATGCTGAGTTGAAACCCCCCGATTACAGTTCGCGGCATTCTCCAGAAACCGAAAGGCACGCTGAGTAGACTGTATTACCCCGGAGCCCATTCCCGTACTGTCTATTTGCATTCCCAACAGCAAGGACATAGGAACATGGGAAATTTGCTCCTTTTCTACCTCCACCCACACAGGGGTCTCTTCCGAGGTGCTACTCGTGCCCCATTTCAGACCCTGCTTCAACAATAACGCATTATGGTACCATTCAAAGTCCGGAAACTGCACCCCGCCCTCGCTCTTACTCGCTTTCAACTTCCTGGCCGCAATCCGTGGAGGCTTGCCTTGCCACAAAAAATCCAGCAACAAGCGCTCCACTGACCGATAAAATGACCTCGGGAAAAGTAGTGGGATCATTTCCAGGATATAATTGATCTTGGGCACTAGGACCATCTTGATGGAGTTGAGCCTACCCCACCAGGAGAGATGTAAAGGGGACCATTTCCACGCCAACTCCTGAGCCATTTCTTTAATTACCTGCATGTTAAGCTTCACACCGTTTCTTCAACCGAAGAACAATACCGCACCCCAAGATATTTAATCGTTGTGGCTTCCCACTTAAAATTATCGGCCTGTACTACAGAGGAAAATGTGAGATGATTCATAGGAAAAGCTGTAGACTTAGTCCAGTTAATTTTATATCCAGACAACTGTGCATAGCCTTCAATGACCTCCAATACTTTCCCTATTTCTTGGGGCTGCAGGAACAACAACAAATCGTCAGCATAAGCTGAAAGCTTCACCTGCCGACCCGCTACCTCCAGGCCTTTTACATCCTGAGTCTGCCTTATGAGGATGGCGAGGGGCTCCAAGGTGATGTTAAATAACAGCGGGGAGAGTGGGCACCCCTGCCTCGTCCCTCTCCCTAACTGGAAAGGCCGGGAGCAAGTTCCATTTACCAAGATCCTGGCTGATGGGGCAGTATAGAGTAAGCGAATCATCTGCCGAAAAACACCACCGAAACCAAACCACTCCAGAGCTTGGTCCAAAAAGCCCCATTCCAGCTTGTCAAAGGCCTTCTCTGCATCAACAGAAAGCCCGACTACCGGTTCTTGTCTCCCTGCTGCCACAGAAAGCAAAGTTAACAGGAGTCTACCATTATCCGCTGTAGAGCGCCCAGGCAGAAAGCCGCATTGGTCGGTGTGTATCAAAAGGGGCACAACTTGGATAACTCTACGAGCGAGGATGGTGGAGAATAGTTTATAATCCGCGTTTAACAAAGAAATCGGGCGATAGTTTTCTACCCGGAGCGGATCTCTTCCTGGTTTTTCCAAGACTACAATGGTCGCATCACTAAAGGATCCCAGCCCGGGAGCTTGCTCATAGAGAACCTGAAAGTAGAATATCGGGAGAATATCGTCTGCAAACACTTGATAAAACTCTACCGGTATCGCGTCCGGCCCCGCCGCCTTACCCCTTTTCATACTCTTCAGCCCATCTCTGAGCTCTCTAATTGTCAAGGGGATCTCCAGAGTATCCCTTTGCGCTGGTGCCAATACCGGGTGAGGCACTTCGCCAAACAAGTTCTGGAAGGCGACCGGATCAACCTCTGTTTCAGAGCTATATAAATTGGTATAGAACTCCCGGAACGCCTCCGCCATATCATCCTCTTTAAGCAATAAGCCCCTGGACTCGTGCCGAATGGCTGCTACTTTAGCCCGCGGAGGCCGAGGGGTGAGCGTACGAGCCAGCAATCGGCCGGCCTTATTGCTTTCATTATACCAGATACCCTGGGCTCTACTACCAAGCTCCTGAGCCTCAGTTCTCAAGTTAACATTATATTGGAATCTCAATTTTTGCAACGGAGCAATATACTAGGGTCAGTTCTTGCCACCAAGAGCCTTTCCCCTGCCCTAATTTGATCTTCCAAAGCTTTCAACTCTCTCTTCCTCTCACGACGAATTCTGATCTGATAACTCGTGGTGGCAGCTCTAATGACTGCCTTGAAGGCCTCCCACCATGCCCACCCCGAGGTGTCACAGAGTGAGTTTGCTGCAAAGTAGCTTTCTATGACGCCCCTTATCTCTGCGGAGTAGCCAGGATCCGCCAGCAGATCTCTAGGAAAGAACCAAGTCGGCAGTTTCTTATCCGCATCCTCCAGTACCACCTCCAGTGTTATGTGCGCATGATCTGATATGTGGGTTTCCCCAATCTCGGCCCGTTCCACTGTGCTAAGAAGTGCCTTAGAAATGAAAAAATAATCTAGACGCGAATGGGTCCCGTGGGGGAAGGAATAGAAGGTATACTCCTTCTCTTCCGGATGTAGAAGCCGCCAGACATCCACTAGTCCTTCAGCTTGCAGGAGAGACCGGAGAACTACGTCGGCTTTACCCTGTCTACGGGAGCGGTAGGGGTGTCGATCAACCAAAGGGTCTACAACCAAATTAAAATCACCCCCAATAATCCAGAGATGCTCCGCCCACTCATGCACTTCCTCAGTAAGCCTCTGGAAGAATGCCACGTCATCCAGATTAGGCCCATATACATTTAGCAAGGCCACTGTCTTACTTCCCATCTGGACCAATACCTTCACCCACCTTCCCTCTCCATCAGCCTTGGCTGAAAGTACTTGTGACCCTAGCTGCTTTGCAGCCAGGATTACAACACCGTTCTTCTTCCGTGCCGCTGCAGAGGACCCAATTAAGAGGTAGCTGCCTAGCCCCAACTTCTTAGTTTCTGAGGAAGTCAAGTGCGTCTCCTGCAGGAAGACGAGGTCCGCTGCCTGCTTTTTACAATAAAGGAGAATTTTTTTACGCTTAAGGGGGTTCAGGATACCTTTGACGTTCAGGGAGAGTATCTTAAGTGGCTTCATGGAGCAAGATTGAGTGTCGCAGCAGAACTATAAATCTAAATAGACAGCACAAGTATCCTACCATTACCAACATTAGGCCCACCATTTTCCAGGGAGGGAACCCCTTATATACACCCACCCCACCCCAATGGGCCTGCCTCGGGAGAGCCAGCATGGCAAGGAGCCAGCACAATCCCGCTTTTAATCCAGTCCCAGCCCCAACATACATACCTTAAACGAAAATAAAGAAAAAAAACCCGCACTCCCTCCCCCCCCCGCCCCCCTCCCCGAGACCAGCATTATCCCGATTAAAAATTTATGAGAGAAAACAACAGAATACTTTCAATACCAGAGTCCAAAAACATGGAGCCTCCGATGAGAAGATCATCCAGTTCCGATACCGCTGACTGGAGAGGGCTCCTCTGCGCCCTGCCACTCCGCTTCAGCGACTCCCGCTAGATCCATGTCCCACAGGGGTCTTCCGCCCTCACCGCATGTGAGCTGCCTCCTTCTCTTCCAAGAACGCCTGTAGTGCAGAAGGGTCCTCAAAGGAACGTGTCTGATTGTGAAGTGTGATTCTCATCTTCGCTGGATAGAATAATCCATACCTGGCCTGCAGCTGCTGTAGCCTAGGTCGGAAAGCCAGGAGCTGTTTGCGTTTATCCACTGTAGCCTTGCTGAAATCCGGGTAATACGCTATAGTGTGCTCTTGAAATTTGATGGGAGCCCTCAGTTTTGCCGCCGTCATGATCGCTGTTACATGTGCATAGCGGAGGACCCGCAGGATCATGGGGCGAGGCTGCCTCACATGCGGACCAGCGTGAGTTGGGATCCGATGGGCTCGGTCTATCTCGAAGGCCTGGGGGAACTGCAAGTGCAACATTTCAGGTATTGCTTTTTCCAGAAACGCGACTGCATTTGTGCCTTCCACTCCCTCAGGCAGCCCCACCAGTCGAATGTTATTCCGCCTTGCCCTGTTACTTTGATCCTCCAGGTTCCTTTCCAGTGCCTCAACTCGCTTGTAGAGTTTTTCAGCTCGTTACAGCCTCGCTTCATGCGCCGCCATTTTCCCTTCCACTTCCCCCACTCTACCCTCCAGGGAAGCCAGCTGTACTTTCATCTCTTTCAGGTCCAGGATTTCGGCTTGCACTACTGCCAGGGTTTCACCATTCGCAGCTACCATCCCCCGGACAGCTTTAATCTCGGCCAACACTTCTTGTAGTCCCGCCACGCTTTCCGGTGTGCTAGCCGATTTTTGAGGAGATGGTGGATCAGGTTTCTGCCTCTTTACACCCGCATTTGCCGGCCCTCCGAATTCGAGCCGCGTGGCTTTGCTATTAGCCATCCCGGTCTGGGTGGAGGTCACAGGGAGAGGAGGGAGCGCAGAATCAACACAGTTAGGGCCCAGGATTAATCAGGAGTTTGCGGAGAGCTGCGATTATGCGGCCATCGTTGCCAGAGACCAAGCTCCGCCCCATGGTGTTGCATTTATAATTAAAATGAAACTTGCAAGAACTGTAATGAAATACAGTGCAATAAGTGAACACTTAATTTCTACTTGTCTATGAGGGATGCCTATCAACACAACTATAATTCGGGTATATGCCCCAACAACAGCCACAGAAGAGGAAGAACTTGATGAGTTCTATGAACAAGTACCAGCTGAAATTGACAGAACATGTTACGGAGAGTTTGCCGAGACTCATTAAGCCCACTGACTATTACCCAATGTTGCTAATCCATGTGGGAACAAATAATACTGCATCGGAATGTATCAAAAGTGACTTCATGGCTCTGGGACAAAGGGTGAAACAGTTAGGTGCACAGGTGGTGTTCTCTTCAATCCTCCTTGTTGAGGGTAAAAGCCAAGGCAGAGAGGCTCGCATCCTGGAAATGAATGCATGGCTGCGTGGATGGTGTCATTGAGAGTGTCTTGGTTTCCTAGACCATGGGAAACCGCTCCAAGGGTTGCAGATCAGAGATGGCATCCATCTGTCCAAGAAAGGTCAACGCATCTTCGGTAGTAGACTGGCTAATCTCCTGAAGAGGGCTTTAAGCTAGATTCATTGGGGATGGGAGAAGAAAGCTCCCAGGTAGGTGATACATTAAATACCTTTATGGAAATGGGTAACAGGGGTAACATATGGAAAGCAGTGTGATTAAATGCCCTTAGCATGGGAAATAAAATCCCTGATGTTGAAGTTTTGACGGGAGTGGCTGACTTGGATTTAGTGGCAGTTACAGAAACATGGTTCACAGAAAACCATGATTGGGATGTAACTATACCCGGCTATACTTTATTCAGAAAGGACAGGCTAGGAAGAAGGGGAGGAGGAGTGGCACTATATGTAAAAACTACTATTAAAGCTTTGGAATTACAGAACTTAAAAGGGAGAGAGGAGGCATTGTGGGTTAAACTAGAAAGAGGGAAAGACATTTATTTGCATTGGTATGAAATACAGACCTCCCTCACAAGAGGAAGAGGTCGACAGAGAGTTAATTGAAGACATACACAGCTTTGCTAGGAAAGGGGAAGTTCTACTGATAGGAGATTTCAATATGCCAGATGTTGATTGGCACATTCCTGCTGGAGTATCATCTACGTAGAAGTAAGGAGATCCTGGATTCTCTACAGGGAGAACTATTCAGGCAATTGGTAACAAACCCCACACGTGAAGGGGCCATACTGGACTTGGTGCTTACCAATCATGAAAGTGTTTCTGATGTTGTAGTGGGAGATCATTTTGCATCCAGTGATCACCAGATGGTGTGGTTCAGTATTAGGACTAGGGCTGTTAGAATCCATTCAAAGGTAAGGATCTTAGACTTTAGGACAGCTAACTTTGCCAAGATGGGCCAATACCTCAGGGAGTCGTTAGTGGGATGGGAACAGCTGGGGGATGTAGAAAAACAGTGGGCAAAACTGAAAGGGGATATTTTAAGGGCAGCCAACCTTTTTGTTAAAATGGTAAATAAAGGTAAAAGGAACAGGTGACCGCTTTGGCTTTCGAAAGAAGTAGCTGAAAAAGTGAAGAAAAAGAGGGAGGCCTTCATGAAATACAAGAGATCACAGAGAGAGGAAGACAGGCACCTATATTTGGAAAAACTAAGAGAAGCTAGCAAAGTAGTCAGGAAGGCAAAGATTCAAAAGGAGGAGGAAATAACCAATGCAATAAAATGGGGGATAAGACATTTTTCAGATATGTTAGTGAGAAGAGGAAGGGAAAAAGTGGTATTGGCAGACTCAAGGGTGCAGGGGAGGAATATGTAGAAGCTGATAAGGATAAAGCGGAATTGCTTAGAAAATATTTTTGTTCTGTGTTCACAGATGAAGAACCAGGAGCAGGACCTCAGAAAACACCCACAAACAGGAACAGAAGTGAGGGACATCTTGAACAATTCTCAGAAGACTGTGTTTGTGAGAAACTAGCTCAACTTATAATGCCCTGTTCAATGTAATTTCAGTTTGTTCAATGTAAATCGCACTGATGCAGAATAGCGCGGTATATAAGAGAATGTAAATAAATAAATAAAATAAATAAATAAATAACTTAAAGTAGACAAAGCAATGGGACTGGATGGGATACAGCCTAGAATACTGAGGGAACTTGGGGACATTCTAGCAGCTCCACTGACTGACCTTTTCAATGCCTCGTTGGAGTCAGCAGTGGTGCCAAAGAACTGGAGAGAGGCTCATGTGGTGCCTTTACACAAAAGCGGAAGTAAGGATGTGGCTGAAAACTACAGGATGGTTAGTTTAACTTCAGTGGGGAGTAAATTATTGGAAAAGCTGATGAAAGAGAAAATAATGAGGTTTCTGGAGTCCAGCAGATTACAGGATCCAAGGCAGCATGGATTCACCAGAGGCAGGTCTTGTCAGACAAATCTGATTGATTTCTTTGACTGGGTGACCACGGAGTTGGACCAAGGGAGAGCCCTAGATGTGGTGTATTTAGATTTCAGTAAAGCCTTTGACACTGTCCTTCACAGGCAACTTATAAACAAACTGAGCACCCTAGGGATGGACCCTAAAGTTACTGCTTGGGTTAGAAATTGGTTGGGTGGGAGGCGACAAAGAGTATAGGTAAATAGAGCTCACTCTGAGGAGAAGGATGTTACCAGTGGTGTGCCCCAGGGATCTGTCCTTGGTCTGATTCTTTTTAACATCTTTGTTAGTGATATAGCAGAAGGGTTGTCGGGTAAGGTTGCCTCTTTGCGGATGATACCAAAATCTGCATTAGAGTAGACACCCAGGAAGGTGTAGATACCATGAGGAGGGATCTAGCTAAGCTTGAATAATGGTCTAGAATTTGGCAGCTGGGAGTTAATGTTAAAAAAATGTAAGGTCATGCATATGGGCTGCAGCAATCCAAGGGAGCAATATAGTATAGGGGGTGAAGTACTTTTGTCCACTAAAGAAGAGTGGGACCTAGACTTGGTTGTGACTGATGATCTTAAAGTCGCTAAACAGGTAGAAAAGGTCACGGCAAAAGCTAGAAGGATGCTTGGGTGCATACGGAGAGGAATGGCTAGCAGAAAAAAGGAGGTGATAATGCCTCTGTATAAGTCTTTGGTGCAACCTCATTTGGAGTATATTGTGCAGTTCTGGAGACCACACCTTCAAAAGGATGTGAACAGGATGGAGTCGGTGCAGAGGGTGGCTACTAAAATGATTAGTGGTCTTCATTATAAAGCATATGAAGACAGACTTAAGGATCTTAATATGTAGACCTTAGAGGAAAGGTGGGATAGAGGTGACATGATTGAGATGTTTAAATACCTCAGTGGCATAAATGTTCAGGGAGAGAGCCTCTTTCAATTGAAAGCAAGTTCTGCTATGAGGGGACATGGGATGAGGGGGAAGGGAGATAGATTCAGGAGTGATATGTGGAAATATTTCTTTATGGAAAAAGTAGTGTAACCATGGAATAGTCTCACAGTGGAGGTGGTAGAGATGAGGACAGTAACTGAATTCAAAAAAGCATGGGACAAACACATAGGATCTCTAAAGGTAAAAAGGGGGCTCTTGTAGTTGTTGATATGGAAGGACAGACTAGATACGCTATGTGGTCTTTTTCTGTCGTCATATTTCTATGTTTCTATGTTTCTAACATGCAAACAAGATATCCAAATAGTCATGAGTGACTGGAACGCAAAAGTTGCTAATAAAGAAGAAGGCAAAGCGTTTGGAAAATATGGACTTGGCAACAGAAAAGAAGCTGGAGAAAGAATGATAGAATTCTGCAAGACAAATGATCTATTCATCTTAAACACCTGCTTCCAGCCACACAAGCACCGACTCTACAGGTGGACTTCACCTAATGGATTGTACAAAAATGAAATTGACTACATCTGTGGAAGTCAATGATGGAAAAGCTCTATAACATCAACAAAGACAAAACTTGGAGCTGACTATGGTACAGATCACCAACTACTAGTATGCAAACTCAAGCTAAAGTTGAAAAAGAGCAAGCCACTCATGAATGCAGCAAAATATAACCTTGAGAATATACCGTTATTTAAAGACTGCCTGTAAAATTGATTTGATGCTTTAGATACAAATGATAGAACTCCAGAAGAGTTATGGGATAAAGTGTTTGAAAACAGGTTACATGAGTTTAACAGTAGGGAACAAACAAGAACAAGCAACCATGTGAAACCTAACATTGCTAAGAGAAAAAGAGAGGATAAAAGCTGACAACTTTAACCAACTTGGATCAACAATCAATAAAGAAAGGACAAGCAGTCAAGAAATCCGATGACACATTGTTCTTGGTAGAATGGCTATGAAGGACCTAGACAAGATTCTCAACAGCAGAGATGTCTCTTTCCATACAAAGATTTGACTTGTCCAAGCTGTGGTGTTTTCAATAATATATGGATGCGAAGGTTGGATGGTGAAAATGATAGACAGGAAGAAAACTGATGCCTTTGAATTATGGTGCTGATGACGAATACTATGTATATCACAGACTGCCCAAAGAACAAACAAGCCAGTACTAAAGAAGATCAAACCTAAGCTTTTCTTAGAAGCTCAGATGACAAGACTTTGACTTTCATACTTTGAACACATCATGCGAAGAGAGAGATCGTTAGAGAAAGACATAATGCTTAGCATGGTAGAAGCTCAACACAAAAGAGGAAGGCCAGCAATGAGATGGATCGGCACAATAATAGCAGCTATGGGTGGCACTCTATCATCAATGAGCTGCCTGACTGAAGACTGAACACAGTTTATGTCATCTATTCAGAGGGTCACCATGAGTCAACATCAACTTGATGGCACCTAACAACAACAACATTTACTTCAAAACATTTATGAAAATGTTTAAGTTACTGCCACTGTTAAGCATGCAACACATGTAAGCCTGTAAATAGTTCTCTGTTCCATGAAACTGAAGACTGCATATGTTCATGCACTCTTCATAAATGTTGTTTACTGTGAACTGCACTTGATCTTCGGAAATTTCGGTATAGAAATTGTTTCAAAATAAATAAAATAAACAAAAAATACAAGCAAATTAGTTACAGTCAACTGTTTGTCTGCAAATGCACATCAAATCCATTCTCTTGTGGCTGGTTTCTTACATATGAGGGTCATTTTAAAAGGTTTTGTTGTGATTTGGATGTCTGAAGACATGCATGAGGATGTCAAAATCACAACATGTTTCTGTAGCCATTCCACAAATGACATTCACAGATATCTCCAATGCAGTGATGTCCAAGTAGGCACAGAGGTGCGACTGAGTCATGTCAAGGGAGGAGCAATAGACTTTCACATCCCTGTTCAATCTCAGAGATGTCTGCAGGAATGTCCATATTTATACCTGCTCCAGGCACACACAGGAATCAGGAAAGTGCTCATTTTCACCTTAAAACATCCAGAGAGTGTAGATAAAATGGGGAATTATGTACTAACCTTAGCTCACAAAGGCCCACACTGGGATTTGAACCATGACTACACTGGCCTTAAGCCACTACTCTAACCATTAGACATCTTGGTTCTAAGATGCTATCCTGGGGACATCTACAGTATATGGACGTTTGATACTATATTCATGTCGGACATGTCCACATTTCCAAAATCATGCCTGAACTTGCTCGTGCCTGCTTTTTTTTTCCAGACATTCTGGCTTTGACTTCCCAGATTGCACTTGGTTTCCCATTGTGAAATGTGCCTCTGTGTATGTGAAGGTGTTGATACGCACTTGCCAGTAGCATAGAGTAATTCTGCATTTTGAACTCTGCAATGGACTGATCAAAATAGTCATCTTGCTTGGATCTAACATTTTCTATGTGTCAGAAGGTTTTACTTTTTATGGATGGAAGGAGCCGAGCTTTATTACTTGCAGATGCCCCTCAAGACAAAGCCAATAAATGCAGAGGCATAGAGAGGCCCTATATCACCTTTGCTCTGACTTTACTTGCACTCTGTTGACATGATGGATCGGTTACATGGTAGAACAGGAGCTTCTATTTAAAGACATAACTGGTGTTATAGTTAAACTCTGCATTCCTTTCTCACCTTGACATCTGAGTAGGGACGAGATGGAAATCTCTATCAAAGGCAAGGGAAGATATATATATATTCAGAAAACTTTATATAGGCAAGCAAAATTTGCTCTCTGGGCCTGATACTCCAAAAGCCAAATGCTATAAATAAAACTGTCTGTCTTCACAGCAGGTACCTAGTTAGAAACTCTGTAGCCAATGTGGAGAAATTTATCATAATCATTCTTTTTTTCTATGATTTGGAGACATCTAAGATATGAAAAATGTTCCTGGTCTATGTGTCTGGTGTCATAGCATTTTTACTGCACTCATCTTTTACTTCTAGAACCCTGGTAAATTTATCTCACAAATAAATAGTTCTGCGATCTCTGTCCTTCTGACTGGATTGTTCTATAAAGTAGGGATCAGAAGACTACCATAAAACTTGCCACAAGTTGCAGTGTCTGCTCAGGGGGTAGTTTAGTGTGCAAATAAAAGTGGTAGACTGGAGGTCAAAGGGCACCCTAGCACTGCTCTGTGGGAAAATGTGAACAGTCTCTGAAATTATTAGCACTGGTTGTCATGAGTGGACCTTACTGATAAAACTAAATGCATTCATCAAATACTTATGATTTTATATAAGTTAAAACAAACTAGTAGCAGATTCTCTATTATGGGGGATTTAGATAGGTGGCAGGGTTAGCAGGTTTGTACTCCTTCCAAGAAAATGTAATGCAGCTTTCATTCATGAATCCCAAGGACCATTTAATAACAGTGATCATTGAAAAGGGGAAGTTTTAGATCAGCATTTTCAGAACGTTTTCCATATTTTGCTGCAGTATACTTTTCTAAAGAATTCAGAGATAATATACTGCTGTGTGTGAGTTCATTGAATCTTCCATGCAGCAAGCTTCAGCATTTGCTAAAATTCATAGATACTGTATGTCTGGCAGTATTGGATTTGATTGGTTGAGTAAGAGAACATACACTCTACAATGACAGGCCACTGAAAACTGGGTCCTTTTTAAACCACTAAATCAGCATCAGTCAATGTTATACTTTAATCCTATTTTCACTTAAAATACTGCCCACTCTTATTTTAATGACTTTTAGAAAGCAAAATGATGAAATATTTTTGTGTCCATATTTGAAAAGCATGTAGATGTTTGGTGCTGTGCTGAATGGCTGTGTGATGTATGTTTTTCAGTGGCATTATAAGGTACATTTTAGATAGGATGTGGAGATCATACAGTAATTGAGACATCAAGGTCAGGGCATACTCATTCTGACGGTATTTTAGGAAAAAGCTCTGCTAAACACGGCACCATTTCTAAATGCATATTCATGTGCAGTAGGAGGAGCTATTTCAGAAGTATACATATAGAAAATATCAATGAGGGAAACCCGTCAACTTCCATGAGCAAGTGCAGCCGTTTCACAATGAGCACATGTAAATGTTGGCCCTTGCGCGTGTATCTCAACTGTTTTTGGAAACAAGGCGTTCAGTCGTTCTTCATTAATAATATAAGACTCTATTTTGGACTCTGCTTCAATTCAGAGGAGGAAATAAACATTGGGGATTAAGGGGTTATATCGCATGTCAGGATTTGATCTGAACAAGAACTGGTTCGGATCGATCCTGCCACTACCAGAACCGAGCGGGTGGCAGCACAGCATGCATTTGCATTGCCGGTGCTGTATGCTTGGGCCCGCTGGTGACCCAGCGGCCCGATCCCCTCAACCACCATTAGTTTGAACAGTGGATTCCTGCCATGCAAGCGCCAGCATCAGGACGCCGTTGTCAGCCTAGTTCGGTCGAACGGTGGCCCGTGTCAGACGCAGTTTGCATAAGCCTGGGTGAACCTGATCAATCCCACCACTGGGTATATCCCTTTTAATCTCTCCTTGTACAGGGATGGCCAAAAAGAGCAAATTCCATACACCTATTTTGCTTGACACGTGCATTTCCTATCTGAAATTTGGAATACTCCCGCTCAGGACACGCCCCAGACCCATGCACCAACCTGCCTATCCCCACATAACGTTTGATGCAATAATGAGCACCCATATGTAAATTGGATCCTTTCTACAAATGACCATTTGCACATTTAAAATACGATTTCCATGTGTAAACAGTCCTGATTTATGTGTAGAAATCACAATTTAATTACTCATTCAAAGAAAATCAGAACATGCCATCCCTCTGTTTGAAAAACCACACTGGCTGACCTATTTCTTCCCGCATTAAGTTCATAATTCTTCTATTAGCCCATAAGGCCTTTTCCAATGCTGTACTGTCTGTATACTTACCAGATTCTCTTTATTCTGGCCTAGGTCCCTTCATATTCCAAAGCCAAAATAGATTGACTGTCCTTCTTCAATAGCCAAGTCAATACGCCAGTCTGCCTACTATTTCTTATCCTCGGCTCTATCTCTCGCCCTTTTGAATTCCCTTCCTCTAAACTTCAGAATGGACTTCCTCTTTAAGAAAACATTTTGAAAAAAATCTCAAGATCTACTTTGAGCTGGCATTCAGGGAGCAGTAGGCTGGCCTAGTTAGGGGGGATATAGAGCACGCTCTAACTCCTAAAATTCCTAATAGACCTTCTCCTTCCTGTCTGTGCCTATCTATCTATTGCTTTCCAAGCATCAGGTCTCCTGCTTCCTCTGCAGCACCCTGGTAATTGTCTGCTACTGCCAGTACGTCCAGGATACTGACTGGTCTCGCAGAAACTTTCCATACACCTAAGTTTCACGATGGTCCCAGCAGTTCTCCCAGGAGTAATAACCTCTTACACAGCACAGGGAACAGCTAAGGACAATGTGTCCTCAATATTTAGAACACGTCTAAACACCTGAAGGAAATCCCCCCGATGTCTCTAATGAGGAATAACTCCTACCCGTATGTTACCTATAAAAATCTCAAGAGCATTGGCTAAACCCCAGCCATTCTACAATCCTGCAGCATCCCTAAGGAAATTGTAGCTGCTACCTACTCCATCAAAGTCTAGCAAGCTCTCTCAATTGTCCATATAGAAAAACCCATTCTTCTATTTAGTCCACTTCAAGAAGGCCTGGAATTGAAGGACAAGGTCCTTCCTGCTCCAGGGTCATGAACATACTCTCCTTCCCCACTAATCCAAATGGTCTCAGAGGCAGCCATTAAACCTAGTACATTTACCAGACCATTGACTCAAATCCTTCCAAGAACAGACCATCAAAATTTTGGACACTGTTTCAAAATAAAGTATGAAATACGTGCATAAAAATGCACAATTAGCTCGAGATGGTGTTTTATAAAATTACCCTTATAGTGACTGAAAATTACACACACGAGTTTATTATTATACATTTCGCACCAGCTCTGAGAGAATGTTTGAAAATTGACCCCACCATGTTTAGGTTCTTATTCGATATGGTCCTTCGTACCTCCTCCTTTCCCACTTTCTTTGGTGAGATTCTCCCTCATACATCCTCAGATCACTAGAAACAACAAATCCCGTCTGATCCTGATGTAATTTTTTGTAGGCAGATTGTTGAAAACATCCACGTAAAATGGAAATTTCCTATAACTACGGCTCATTTACAGCAAGCTTGAAGGGCCCTAAAAACCAAACAAGACTATATTTTCCCAAAAGGACACAGTAGCACATAATGTCCACAGCTCATGAATCTTATGTAGCTTACTGATACCAGAGGGCCATAGGCCAGCAGGTTATTTATGAAAGCACACAGCCATAACAGTTATCAAAACTCACAGCTGCACAAAACTGTCCCAATTGTGTTTCAGCGGTAACATGTTTACACTACCAACCAAAGGTAATTCCTCCAAAATATAAATTTTGTGTGCAGGATTTGCGACTGTTGGACCAAATTTGTCGTTGTTCGTCCTATTTTGTTTCCGCAAAAACCTCTTAAAGAGGTCAGACTAGTGGGCGGATGACGCCCCCATAGCAAAGAAAAAACTTGATCTGAATCTGGAGAAAATTTTTGACTCCCACCATATGGCTCATCTAAGAGGCTTTCTCACCACCAAGGCTAACAGCCATCTAGGAGGGATGCGTCAGA
>CM066033.1:1014605116-1014681180 GCA_033557465.1 Ichthyophis bannanicus | reverse complement strand
TCCTACCCTAGTCACAATCAAACTCCTATCTCTCCCTTAGCATTCCTCTGAAACTAAGGATTCAAAATGGGGTTGCTTGCTATTTTTGTGTGGCTGTATATTGAAGCCCTGCTGTTACCTCATCAGCCATGGGATTTGCAGAAGTCGGACACTGAATAGTTTTCTCTAGCTGTTTGTCAAGCATTTGAAGCAAGATTGGTTCAGAATGCCTCGTGCTGGTTGTTGGATGACTGCTACATTAACCTTCCTCAGTCTCTCCCAGATTGGTTCCAGTGTATCTTGGGCAGGACTCAGGCATGCACCCGACAATAATGAAGTTCATGAACAAATGATTAAGTGAAAAGTTTCTGAGCATGCACACTCAGTTAGTTGGGACCCGGTGGGAATGACAGGGAAAATCACAATTTCCGTTGATTTTCCCTTGGAACAAGAACATAAGGCACATGCCTCAACCTATGGATAGGATAGTGTCCCTGATACTTTACTGACTGCGCCTGAACTATCCCTATAGTGCTCTTAGCTGGGATGAGGAGGGAGCAAAGGCAAAGATATACAGATAGTCAGCATTTTGGCTGCCTGAAAGAAAAAAAAAAAAAAGACCTAAATCGTTCAGACTTATACCGGGGAATAGCTGAATGTTGCTGCTGTTTAGTGGGTTGTAGTTGTGACTGTATCTCTATAATTCAATGCTACCACTTCTACAAACTAGTGGCGACTGTATAGACATGAAGGGGGTTATTTTTGAAAATGTAATTCACAAATTTAAACATGTTTAAGCAGCCATTTTAAACCCATGTAAATTACATCCACGTGTAAACTTCCATTTTAGAAAAGGTTTTAAATAGATACCTGGCTAACTGTCACCAAGTCTAAAGTAGATGTGAACATGTAAGGGATGTGTCAGGGTATGACCATCAGCAGGACAAAAAATCCTACAAGTATATTCCTCATTTCATAAAGGAGTATACACCCGTGGAAACCCCAAAATTGTACCACATTCAGATTTTTTGAAAAAGTGTCTTTTAGCATTGACTATGTCCCGACTTCAACATCTCAGTTCTGATCTCTACATCCTCAATAAATGTGCCGAACGTCTTTAAATGCTTGTAGCTGGTATTTAAAAAAATACTCTGGACATGGGGTTTTAAAAAAAAATATTGACATCAAGAAAGACTGCGATATTATTTTAAAGCAGTTGTCTATAATTTTCTTATTTCCCACTCTTACAGTTACAAGAGCCCATCACCATGTTTCTCCTGTTTCAGCAGAATGGGACGGGTGTTGGCGGTGGAGGATCACATTTCTGTGACAACCTACAACAACCACTATAATTGCCTGCAAGGAAGAAAGGCCTGGCCAAATCTATTTCTGTATCTTGCCATGAAAACCCTGGGATAGTCCACAAAACCAAACTGAACTAATATTGACTGGAAGTATGGACACCACCCAGGGTTGGAAGGCACTCAACTAGCTACTGGGGATGAGCTGAAGAACTTCTCAGAATAAAGCCATCATTTATAATGTGATTTGCTCAAAGCCCTCAATGTACAACTGACTGCTGATTTAGCTGCACATGAAAGAGAGTCAAATGTTTTAAAGATGTCGATATATTGGGATATAGAATGTGCAAAGCATGAAACCAAAGGAATTTGGAGATGGTCAAGAATGAAATGGAACACGTTACAACTCCAATCTATTGGGTGTCAGTGAACTGAAAATAGACTGGCATTACAGGCACTTTTGCATGCATGATGATCACATGGGCCATTATGCTGGAAACAAAAGACAAAGAAGAAATGGTGTTGCATTTATTTTTTTATGTTATGGATTTTTTTTTGTTTTTATAAATTGTTTTTTATTAAGTTTAGACTTCAAATGACCAAAACTGCACAGTTTAACATACTCAACAATATAAGACAAGGGGGGGGGGCGGAGCCTGATGTCCAGCGGGATGGTTCGCCAATAACGCTGAGGCTCCCGAGAGCCTACTCAGAATCCTGAATTCACACCGTTACATACTTGGAACTTCTACTCTGATCTTGCCGGGGCACATTGGTGAGATGGCGGGGGACCAAACCCACGCGCCTGGAATTTGGATCTCCAGCGGCTTCTCACCGGGGCAAAACGTTCCCAAAAACTGAACCTCCGTCCCCCGCAGAAGGGGCTGGCCTTGCGCGGAGGGCCCCGAAAATGCAGCCGGAAATCCTCGCAGAGTTTAGAGGGGTTAAAAACCTCGTGCAGGTCCACGGTGAAGCACGTCCGACGCACGCTGCGGGAAGATTTTGGTGTGCTGTCAAAGCAAGCTAGAAGGCTTCTTCTTCGCGTCAGGACAAAAATGGAGAGCATATTGGACTCCCATGCGGCCCGGTTGTTCCAAACTCGGACAAAGTTGAACGTCAGGTGCGGGCCTTGCCAGAAAGAAGTGGAAGATGGCAATAATAGAGCGCGCCAGCAACAACATACGACTCGTGGCATACCGGAGGTAGCGGAAAATCGGGAGACATGAAAAGAGTTTTTATGCAAAAAAATCCTCCCTTCCCTGCTCCAAATCCCTTTTACAGCCAAAGATTTGGAGATCGAGATCGCCGCTCATCGTGTACCCACAAGCATTACGCTCAACAGGAAGACCCCCCCGCGGCCTATCATTTTTCGACTTTTGAAGATCATTCACAGACGTGGAGCAAAATTCTAAGTGCCTCTCGGGCAAAGGGCCATATGGAGTTTGAAGAGCCACACGATCTACCTATCTATCCCGACTTGGCTAAACCCACGGTCGACCGCCGAAAGCGCTTCCCCTGGAATTCCGGCCGAGGCTTTTCAAGCCCAGCTATGGCCTGAATGTACCGCGGCCAAGCTCCCGGAGTCACGCTTTCACAATCAGACAAGAACCCTTTGAGGGACCCTGATCTACTAACGGAGTTTTTGGATTCCAAAGGCAGCCTGACTTGGATGCGCTGACTTCCAGAATATCCCTGCAGGTATTCTCATATCAGCTGTACCTGGCCATATTGGATCTGACCGCAGCCCAGCAAACAAGATCTGGCGAGGGCAGTTTTGTTTGCCGTTACTTTCGATTGATATCTGTGACCCGACTCCATCTACCCACAGTTAGCCTCGATGAGTATCAGCAGACAGTGGTTAATTATGGACTCTGGTGTTTCTTTTTTCTTTTTTTTCATGTCTTTTTCCTATTTTCCTCTCTAGGGACCCTCCTACGCAGAGCATTATGGTCGGCATATTCTTTGGGGGTTTTGCTTCTTCTCTAAGATAAGTTTGGTACATACTTTTTCAATATGGGGGCTGTGTGTTTTTTATTAGCCAGCATACTCGGTTGATTATGTCATTGTTTGCACAGATTCTGATTATTGTTGTAATGTTTTCAAGTTCTGCCCCTTACCTACTTGTCTAAATGGCAGATGCTTAATGATTATGTTGACCAATCTTTGCGTCATTGTTCCAACATGCCTGTATAAGGTGCCACTCATCATGTTTCAGATCACGTTAGGTTTTGTAGAACACAATAATGTAAGTACACGCCCGCTTCGGGAATGATTAGTTTTCTAGAGAAGAAGCTGGGGGGTGGGGGGTGGCTGGGGTTTACTTTGGTTTTTTTATTAAACGTTTTGTATATGTTTTTTTGCTGTTTGTCTTCATTTTCCTTTGTTTTTATAAAACTAAAATAAATAATTTAAAAAAAAAAAAAAAAAAAAAAAAAACAATATAAGACAAGAATCTTACAACCGAAATGGAACAGCTCTTTACAGGAAGGTACAGGAGGTGCAAACAAAACTGAAAAGTACCCCCCCACACCCCCCTCCCGCTACCCCTATCCCCGTCCCTTCCCAGCCTCCCCGGAAAAAGATACTACAAGTGCAAAGAGAGAGAGAAATAAAAAACAAACAGCAGTCTATTTCCCTGCACCAAGCCAGTTACAATACTCCTTTGTTCCGCCTTATCAAACTGCAGCAGAGAACTGCGCCTGCGCCACATAATCCTCCAGGAGCTGCCACTTACTTTCCCCCCCCCCTGATCCGCGCCCCCAGTGGAGCGCCGAGTTTGCTTCTGCCCACATTGCCAGCTCTTCGATGGGACATCCCGGTCTTGAAGTTTCTCAAACCTGGCATAAGTACATACTAAAGCCCACCAGAGACAGGCATCCAACTTAGATAAATCTTTCCAATTGGAGATGATCAGTTTCAAGGCAACCGCCATCAGAAAATCGAACAGAAAATGCTGCCCCTTGGGAAGCTGCAAAGAACTCGCATAGGAGCGGAGAACAACAATTTCCCAGGACAGAGGGACGGGCACTCCAATTATACGATCAATCTTGCTCCATATTGCTCGCCAATAGCCCTGAACATGAAGGCAATCAAATAACATGTGCCTGTAAGTGCCCACCGCTGCCTTACAGGTCCAACACTTGTTTGACGCTTTTGTGTCCCACTTTGCCACCTTAACTGGGGTTAAGTAAGCCCTGCGCACTAAAAAATATAGGGATTGCGTAATCGGAGCAGCTTTCGACACTCTATTGGCTTTACCCCATATAAGGGGCCAAAGATGCGAAGAGATGTTACATCCGATATCAAGCTTCCCAACTCCGCTCCACCCCTGGCCCAGTTCGCCCCAGTTTATCTCGTATGGTGGCATAGATATGGGACATTCTAGCACCAGTTGCCCTAAATTCCTCCACCATGTTTCTGTAGCCCCAGCTATCAGCAATTACTTTCCCTCCCCCTACCACTTCATTTAGACAATGTCGCAACTGTACCCAGCGGTATCTATGCGCTTCCGGCAACCCAAATTCCGCTCTAAGAGCATCAAAACTCTTCCACCCCGTGCCCTGCATCAGTTGACCTATGGTCCATATGCCAGCAGCCTGCCAGGTCTTCCAAGCAAACGGCTTACGCCCTATTTTGAGCAAAAGGATTGGTCCAGATGGGATGCTGAGTTGAAACCCCCCGATTTACAGTTCGCGGCATTCTCCAGAAACCGAAAGGCCACGCTGAGTAGACTGTATTACCCCGGAGCCCATTCCCGTACTGTCTATTTGCATTCCCAACAGCAAGGACATAGGAACATGGGAAATTTGCTCCTTTTCTACCTCCACCCACACAGGGTCTCTTCCGAGGCGCTACTCGTGCCCCATTTCAGACCCTGCTTCAACAATAACGCATTATGGTACCATTCAAAGTCCGGAAACTGCACCCCGCCCTCGCTCTTACTCGCTTTCAACTTCCTGGCCGCAATCCGTGGAGGCTTGCCTTGCCACAAAAAATCCAGCAACAAGCGCTCCACTGACCGATAAAATGACCTCGGGAAAAGTAGTGGGATCATTTCCAGGATATAATTGATCTTGGGCACTAGGACCATCTTGATGGAGTTGAGCCTACCCCACCAGGAGAGATGTAAAGGGGACCATTTCCACGCCAACTCCTGAGCCATTTCTTTAATTACCTGCATGTTAAGCTTCACCGTTTCTTCAACCGAAGAACAATACCGCACCCCAAGATATTTAATCGTTGTGGCTTCCCACTTAAAATTATCGGCCTGTACTACAGAGGAAAATGTGAGATGATTCATAGGAAAAGCTGTAGACTTAGTCCAGTTAATTTTATATCCAGACAACTGTGCATAGCCTTCAATGAAACCTCCAATACTTTCCCTATTTCTTGGGGCTGCAGGAACAACAACAAATCGTCAGCATAAGCTGAAAGCTTCACCTGCCGACCCGCTACCTCCAGGCCTTTTACATCCTGAGTCTGCCTTATGAGGATGGCGAGGGGCTCCAAGGTGATGTTAAATAACAGCGGGGAGAGTGGGCACCCCTGCCTCGTCCCTCTCCCTAACTGGAAAGGCCGGGAGCAAGTTCCATTTACCAAGATCCTGGCTGATGGGGCAGTATAGAGTAAGCGAATCATCTGCCGAAAAACACCACCGAAACCAAACCACTCCAGAGCTTGGTCCAAAAAGCCCCATTCCAGCTTGTCAAAGGCCTTCTCTGCATCAACAGAAAGCCCGACTACCGGTTCTTGTCTCCCTGCTGCCACAGAAAGCAAAGTTAACAGGAGTCTACCATTATCCGCTGTAGAGCGCCCAGGCAGAAAGCCGCATTGGTCGTGTGTATCAAAAAGGGGCACAACTTGGATAACTCTACGAGCGAGGATGGTGGAGAATAGTTTATAATCCGCGTTTAACAAAGAAATCGGGCGATAGTTTTCTACCCGGAGCGGATCTCTTCCTGGTTTTTCCAAGACTACAATGGTCGCATCACTAAAGGATCCCAGCCCGGGAGCTTGCTCATAGAGAACCTGAAAGTAGAATATCGGGAGAATATCGTCTGCAAACACTTGATAAAACTCTACCGGTATCGCGTCCGGCCCCGCCGCCTTACCCCTTTTCTCATACTCTTCAGCCCATCTCTGAGCTCTCTAATTGTCAAGGGGATCTCCAGAGTATCCCTTTGCGCTGGTGCCAATACCGGGTGAGGCACTTCGCCAAACAAGTTCTGGAAGGCGACCGGATCAACCTCTGTTTCAGAGCTATATAAATTGGTATAGAACTCCCGGAACGCCTCCGCCATATCATCCTCTTTAAGCAATAAGCCCCTGGACTCGTGCCGAATGGCTGCTACTTTAGCCCGCGGAGGCCGAGGGGTGAGCGTACGAGCCAGCAATCGGCCGGCCTTATTGCTTTCATTATACCAGATACCCTGGGCTCTACTACCAAGCTCCTGAGCCTCGGTTCTCAAGTTAACATTATATTGGAATCTCAATTTTTGCAACCGGAGCAATATACTAGGGTCAGTTCTTGCCACCAAGAGCCTTTCCCCTGCCCTAATTTGATCTTCCAAAGCTTTCAACTCTCTCTTCCTCTCACGACGAATTCTGATCTGATAACTCGTGGTGGCAGCTCTAATGACTGCCTTGAAGGCCTCCCACCATGCCCACCAGAGGTGTCACAGAGTGAGTTTGCTGCAAAGTAGCTTTCTATGACGCCCCTTATCTCTGCGGAGTAGCCAGGATCCGCCAGCAGATCTCTAGGAAAGAACCAAGTCGGCAGTTTCTTATCCGCATCCTCCAGTACCACCTCCAGTGTTATGTGCGCATGATCTGATATGTGGGTTTCCCCAATCTCGGCCCGTTCCACTGTGCTAAGAAGTGCCTTAGAAATGAAAAAATAATCTAGACGCGAATGGGTCCCGTGGGGGAAGGAATAGAAGGTATACTCCTTCTCTTCCGGATGTAGAAGCCGCCAGACATCCACTAGTCCTTCAGCTTGCAGGAGAGACCGGAGAACTACGTCGGCTTTACCCTGTCTACGGGAGCGGTAGGGGTGTCGATCAACCAAAGGGTCTACAAACAAATTAAAATCACCCCAATAATCCAGAGATGCTCCGCCCACTCATGCACTTTCCTCAGTAAGCCTCTGGAAGAATGCCACGTCATCCAGATTAGGCCCATATACATTTAGCAAGGCCACTGTCTTACTTCCCATCTGGACCAATACCTTCACCCACCTTCCCTCTCCATCAGCCTTGGCTGAAAGTACTTGTGACCCTAGCTGCTTTGCAGCCAGGATTACAACACCGTTCTTCTTCCGTGCCGCTGCAGAGGACCCAATTAAGAGGTAGCTGCCTAGCCCCAACTTCTTAGTTTCTGAGGAAGTCAAGTGCGTCTCCTGCAGGAAGACGAGGTCCGCTGCCTGCTTTTTACAATAAAGGAGAATTTTTTTACGCTTAAGGGGGTTCAGGATACCTTTGACGTTCAGGGAGAGTATCTTAAGTGGCTTCATGGAGCAAGATTGAGTGTCGCAGCAGAACTATAAATCTAAATAGACAGCACAAGTATCCTACCATTACCAACATTAGGCCCACCATTTTCCAGGGAGGGAACCCCTTATGTACACCCACCCCACCCCAATGGGCCTGCCTCGGGAGAGCCAGCATGGCAAGGAGCCAGCACAATCCCGCTTTTAATCCAGTCCCAGCCCCAACATACATACCTTAAACGAAAATAAAGAAAAAAAACCCGCACTCCCTCCCCCCCCGCCCCCCCCCCCGAGACCAGCATTATCCCGATTAAAAATTTATGAGAGAAAACAACAGAATACTTTCAATACCAGAGTCCAAAAACATGGAGCCTCCGATGAGAAGATCATCCAGTTCCGATACCGCTGACTGGAGAGGGCTCCTCTGCGCCCTGCCACTCCGCTTCAGCGACTCCCGCTAGATCCATGTCCCACAGGGGTCTTCCGCCCTCACCGCATGTGAGCTGCCTCCTTCTCTTCCAAGAACGCCTGTAGTGCAGAAGGGTCCTCAAAGGAACGTGTCTGATTGTGAAGTGTGATTCTCATCTTCGCTGGATAGAATAATCCATACCTGGCCTGCAGCTGCTGTAGCCTAGGTCGGAAAGCCAGGAGCTGTTTGCGTTTATCCACTGTAGCCTTGCTGAAATCCGGGTAATACGCTATAGTGTGCTCTTGAAATTTGATGGGAGCCCTCAGTTTTGCCGCCGTCATGATCGCTGTTACATGTGCATAGCGGAGGACCCGCAGGATCATGGGGCGAGGCTGCCTCACATGCGGACCAGCGTGAGTTGGGATCCGATGGGCTCGGTCTATCTCGAAGGCCTGGGGGAACTGCAAGTGCAACATTTCAGGTATTGCTTTTTCCAGAAACGCGACTGCATTTGTGCCTTCCACTCCCTCAGGCAGCCCCACCAGTCGAATGTTATTCCGCCTTGCCCTGTTACTTTGATCCTCCAGGTTCCTTTCCAGTGCCTCAACTCGCTTGTAGAGTTTTTCAGCTCGTTACAGCCTCGCTTCATGCGCCGCCATTTTCCCTTCCACTTCCCCCACTCTACCCTCCAGGGAAGCCAGCTGTACTTTCATCTCTTTCAGGTCCAGGATTTCGGCTTGCACTACTGCCAGGGTTTCACCATTCGCAGCTACCATCCCCCGGACAGCTTTAATCTCGGCCAACACTTCTTGTAGTCCCGCCACGCTTTCCGGTGTGCTAGCCGATTTTTGAGGAGATGGTGGATCAGGTTTCTGCCTCTTTACACCCGCATTTGCCGGCCCTCCGAATTCGAGCCGCGTGGCTTTGCTATTAGCCATCCCGGTCTGGGTGGAGGTCACAGGGAGAGGAGGGAGCGCAGAATCAACACAGTTAGGGCCCAGGATTAATCAGGAGTTTGCGGAGAGCTGCGATTATGCGGCCATCGTTGCCAGAGACCAAGCTCCGCCCCATGGTGTTGCATTTATAATTAAAATGAAACTTGCAAGAACTGTAATGAAATACAGTGCAATAAGTGAACACTTAATTTCTACTTGTCTATGAGGGATGCCTATCAACACAACTATAATTCGGGTATATGCCCCAACAACAGCCACAGAAGAGGAAGAACTTGATGAGTTCTATGAACAAGTACCAGCTGAAATTGACAGAACATGTTACGGAGAGTTTGCCGAGACTCATTAAGCCCACTGACTATTACCCAATGTTGCTAATCCATGTGGGAACAAATAATACTGCATCGGAATGTATCAAAAGTGACTTCATGGCTCTGGGACAAAGGGTGAAACAGTTAGGTGCACAGGTGGTGTTCTCTTCAATCCTCCTTGTTGAGGGTAAAAGCCAAGGCAGAGAGGCTCGCATCCTGGAAATGAATGCATGGCTGCGTGGATGGTGTCATTGAGAGTGTCTTGGTTTCCTAGACCATGGGAAACCGCTCCAAGGGTTGCAGATCAGAGATGGCATCCATCTGTCCAAGAAAGGTCAACGCATCTTCGGTAGTAGACTGGCTAATCTCCTGAAGAGGGCTTTAAGCTAGATTCATTGGGGATGGGAGAAGAAAGCTCCCAGGTAGGTGATACATTAAATACCTTTATGGAAATGGGTAACAGGGGTAACATATGGAAAGCAGTGTGATTAAATGCCCTTAGCATGGGAAATAAGATCCCTGATGTTGAAGTTTTGACGGGAGTGGCTGACTTGGATTTAGTGGCAGTTACAGAAACATGGTTCACAGAAAACCATGATTGGGATGTAACTATACCCGGCTATACTTTATTCAGAAAGGACAGGCTAGGAAGAAGGGGAGGAGGAGTGGCACTATATGTAAAAACTACTATTAAAGCTTTGGAATTACAGAACTTAAAAGGGAGAGAGGAGGCATTGTGGGTTAAACTAGAAAGAGGGAAAGACATTTATTTGCATTGGTATGAAATACAGACCTCCCTCACAAGAGGAAGAGGTCGACAGAGAGTTAATTGAAGACATACACAGCTTTGCTAGGAAAGGGGAAGTTCTACTGATAGGAGATTTCAATATGCCAGATGTTGATTGGCACATTCCTGCTGGAGTATCATCTACGTAGAAGTAAGGAGATCCTGGATTCTCTACAGGGAGAACTATTCAGGCAATTGGTAACAAACCCCACACGTGAAGGGGCCATACTGGACTTGGTGCTTACCAATCATGAAAGTGTTTCTGATGTTGTAGTGGGAGATCATTTTGCATCCAGTGATCACCAGATGGTGTGGTTCAGTATTAGGACTAGGGCTGTTAGAATCCATTCAAAGGTAAGGATCTTAGACTTTAGGACAGCTAACTTTGCCAAGATGGGCCAATACCTCAGGGAGTCGTTAGTGGGATGGGAACAGCTGGGGGATGTAGAAAAACAGTGGGCAAAACTGAAAGGGGATATTTTAAGGGCAGCCAACCTTTTTGTTAAAATGGTAAATAAAGGTAAAAGGAACAGGTGACCGCTTTGGCTTTCGAAAGAAGTAGCTGAAAAAGTGAAGAAAAAGAGCCACCCCTTCATGAAATACAAGAGATCACAGAGAGAGGAAGACAGGCACCTATATTTGGAAAAACTAAGAGAAGCTAGCAAAGTAGTCAGGAAGGCAAAGATTCAAAAGGAGGAGGAAATAACCAATGCAATAAAATGGGGGGATAAGACATTTTTCAGATATGTTAGTGAGAAGAGGAAGGGAAAAAGTGGTATTGGCAGACTCAAGGGTGCAGGGGAGGAATATGTAGAAGCTGATAAGGATAAAGCGGAATTGCTTAGAAAATATTTTTGTTCTGTGTTCACAGATGAAGAACCAGGAGCAGGACCTCAGAAAACACCCACAAACAGGAACAGAAGTGAGGGACATCTTGAACAATTCTCAGAAGACTGTGTTTGTGAGAAACTAGCTCAACTTATAATGCCCTGTTCAATGTAATTTCAGTTTGTTCAATGTAAATCGCACTGATGCAGAATAGCGCGGTATATAAGAGAATGTAAATAAATAAATAAAATAAATAAATAAATAACTTAAAGTAGACAAAGCAATGGGACTGGATGGGATACAGCCTAGAATACTGAGGGAACTTGGGGACATTCTAGCAGCTCCACTGACTGACCTTTTCAATGCCTCGTTGGAGTCAGCAGTGGTGCCAAAGAACTGGAGAGAGGCTCATGTGGTGCCTTTACACAAAGCGGAAGTAAGGATGTGGCTGAAAACTACAGGATGGTTAGTTTAACTTCAGTGGGGAGTAAATTATTGGAAAAGCTGATGAAAGAGAAAATAATGAGGTTTCTGGAGTCCAGCAGATTACAGGATCCAAGGCAGCATGGATTCACCAGAGGCAGGTCTTGTCAGACAAATCTGATTGATTTCTTTGACTGGGTGACCACGGAGTTGGACCAAGGGAGAGCCCTAGATGTGGTGTATTTAGATTTCAGTAAAGCCTTTGACACTGTCCTTCACAGGCAACTTATAAACAAACTGAGCACCCTAGGGATGGACCCTAAAGTTACTGCTTGGGTTAGAAATTGGTTGGGTGGGAGGCGACAAAGAGTATAGGTAAATAGAGCTCACTCTGAGGAGAAGGATGTTACCAGTGGTGTGCCCCAGGGATCTGTCCTTGGTCTGATTCTTTTTAACATCTTTGTTAGTGATATAGCAGAAGGGTTGTCGGGTAAGGTTTGCCTCTTTGCGGATGATACCAAAATCTGCATTAGAGTAGACACCCAGGAAGGTGTAGATAACATGAGGAGGGATCTAGCTAAGCTTGAATAATGGTCTAGAATTTGGCAGCTGGGATTTAATGTTAAAAAATGTAAGGTCATGCATTTGGGCTGCAGCAATCCAAGGGAGCAATATAGTATAGGGGTTGAAGTACTTTTGTCCACTAAAGAAGAGTGGGACCTAGACGTGGTTGTGACTGATGATCTTAAAGTAGCTAAACAGGTAGAAAAGGTGACGGCAAAAGCTAGAAGGATGCTTGGGTGCATACGGAGAGGAATGGCTAGCAGAAAAAAGGAGGTGATAATGCCTCTGTATAAGTCTTTGGTGCAACCTCATTTGGAGTATATTGTGCAGTTCTGGAGACCACACCTTCAAAAGGATGTGAACAGGATGGAGTCGGTGCAGAGGGTGGCTACTAAAATGATTAGTGGTCTTCATTATAAAGCATATGAAGACAGACTTAAGGATCTTAATATGTAGACCTTAGAGGAAAGGCGGGATAGAGGTGACATGATTGAGATGTTTAAATACCTCAGTGGCATAAATGTTCAGGGAGAGAGCCTCTTTCAATTGAAAGCAAGTTCTGCTATGAGGGGACATGGGATGAGGGGGAAGGGAGATAGATTCAGGAGTGATATGTGGAAATATTTCTTTATGGAAAAAGTAGTGTAACCATGGAATAGTCTCACAGTGGAGGTGGTAGAGATGAGGACAGTAACTGAATTCAAAAAAGCATGGGACAAACACATAGGATCTCTAAAGGTAAAAAGGGGGCTCTTGTAGTTGTTGATATGGAAGGACAGACTAGATACGCTATGTGGTCTTTTTCTGTCGTCATATTTCTATGTTTCTATGTTTCTAACATGCAAACAAGATATCCAAATAGTCATGAGTGACTGGAACGCAAAAGTTGCTAATAAAGAAGAAGGCAAAGCGTTTGGAAAATATGGACTTGGCAACAGAAAAAGAAGCTGGAGAAAAGAATGATAGAATTCTGCAAGACAAATGATCTATTCATCTTAAACACCTGCTTCCAGCCACACAAGCACCGACTCTACAGGTGGACTTCACCTAATGGATTGTACAAAAATGAAATTGACTACATCTGTGGAAGTCAATGATGGAAAAGCTCTATAACATCAACAAAGACAAAACTTGGAGCTGACTATGGTACAGATCACCAACTACTAGTATGCAAACTCAAGCTAAAGTTGAAAAAGAGCAAGCCACTCATGAATGCAGCAAAATATAACCTTGAGAATATACCGTTATTTAAAGACTGCCTGTAAAATTGATTTGATGCTTTAGATACAAATGATAGAACTCCAGAAGAGTTATGGGATAAAGTGTTTGAAAACAGGTTACATGAGTTTAACAGTAGGGAACAAACAAGAACAAGCAACCATGTGAAACCTAACATTGCTAAGAGAAAAAGAGAGGATAAAAGCTGACAACTTTAACCAACTTGGATCAACAATCAATAAAGAAAGGATAAGCAGTCAAGAAATCCGATGACACATTGCTCTTGGTAGAATGACTATGAAGGACCTAGACAAGATTCTCAACAGCAGAGATGTCTCTCTCCATACAAAGATTTGACTTGTTCAAGCTATGGTATTTTCAATAACATCTTATGAATGTGAAAGTTGGACAGTGAAAAAGATAGACAGGAAGAAAATTGATGTCTTTGAATTATAGTGCTGATGACGAATACTATGTATATCACAGACTGCCCAAAGAACAAACAAGCCAGTACTAAAGAAGATCAAACCTAAGCTTTTCTTAGAAGCTCAGATGACAAGACTTTGACTTTCATACTTTGAACACATCATGCGAAGAGAGAGATCGTTAGAGAAAGACATAATGCTTAGCATGGTAGAAGCTCAACACAAAAGAGGAAGGCCAGCAATGAGATGGATCGGCACAATAATAGCAGCTATGGGTGGCACTCTATCATCAATGAGCTGCCTGACTGAAGACTGAACACAGTTTATGTCATCTATTCAGAGGGTCACCATGAGTCAACATCAACTTGATGGCACCTAACAACAACAACATTTACTTCAAAAACATTTATGAAAATGTTTAAGTTACTGCCACTGTTAAGCATGCAACACATGTAAGCCTGTAAATAGTTCTCTGTTCCATGAAACTGAAGACTGCATATGTTCATGCACTCTTCATAAATGTTGTTTACTGTGAACTGCACTTGATCTTCGGAAATTTCGGTATAGAAATTGTTTCAAAATAAATAAAATAAACAAAAAATACAAGCAAATTAGTTACAGTCAACTGTTTGTCTGCAAATGCACATCAAATCCATTCTCTTGTGGCTGGTTTCTTACATATGAGGGTCATTTTAAAAGGTTTTGTTGTGATTTGGATGTCTGAAGACATGCATGAGGATGTCAAAATCACAACATGTTTCTGTAGCCATTCCACAAATGACATTCACAGATATCTCCAATGCAGTGATGTCCAAGTAGGCACAGAGGTGCGACTGAGTCATGTCAAGGGAGGAGCAATAGACTTTCACATCCCTGTTCAATCTCAGAGATGTCTGCAGGAATGTCCATATTTATACCTGCTCCAGGCACACACAGGAATCAGGAAAGTGCTCATTTTCACCTTAAAACATCCAGAGAGTGTAGATAAAATGGGGAATTATGTAACTAACCTTAGCTCACAAAGGCCCACACTGGGATTTGAACCATGTCTACACTGGCCTTAAGCCACTACTCTAACCATTAGACATCTTGGTTCTAAGATGCTATCCTGGGGACATCTACAGTATATGGACGTTTGATACTATATTCATGTCGGACATGTCCACATTTCCAAAATCATGCCTGAACTTGCTCGTGCCTGCTTTTTTTTCCAGACATTCTGGCTTTGACTTCCCAGATTGCACTTGGTTTCCCATTGTGAAATGTGCCTCTGTGTATGTGAAGGTGTTGATACGCACTTGCCAGTAGCATAGAGTAATTCTGCATTTTGAACTCTGCAATGGACTGATCAAAATAGTCATCTTGCTTGGATCTAACATTTTCTATGTGTCAGAAGGTTTACTTTTTATGGATGAAGGAGCCGAGCTTTATTACTTGCAGATGCCCCTCAAGACAAAGCCAATAAATGCAGAGGCATAGAGAGGCCCTATATCACCTTTGCTCTGACTTTACTTGCACTCTGTTGACATGATGGATCGGTTACATGGTAGAACAGGAGCTTCTATTTAAAGACATAACTGGTGTTATAGTTAAACTCTGCATTCCTTTCTCACCTTGACATCTGAGTAGGGACGAGATGGAAATCTCTATCAAAGGCAAGGGAAGAGATATATATATATTCAGAAAACTTTATATAGGCAAGCAAAATTTGCTCTCTGGGCCTGATACTCCAAAAGCCAAATGCTATATATAAAACTGTCTGTCTTCACAGCAGGTACCTAGTTAGAAACTCTGTAGCCAATGTGGAGAAATTTATCATAATCATTCTTTTTTTCTATGATTTGGAGACATCTAAGATATGAAAAATGTTCCTGGTCTATGTGTCTGGTGTCATAGCATTTTTACTGCACTCATCTTTTACTTCTAGAACCCTGGTAAATTTATCTCACAAATAAATAGTTCTGCGATCTCTGTCCTTCTGACTGGATTGTTCTATAAAGTATGGATCAGAAGACTACCATAAAACTTGCCACAAGTTGCAGTGTCTGCTCAGGGGTAGTTTAGTGTGCAAATAAAAGTGGTAGACTGGAGGTCAAAGGGCACCCTAGCACTGCTCTGTGGGAAAATGTGAACAGTCTCTGAAATTATTAGCACTGTTGTCATGAGTGGACCTTACTGATAAAACTAAATGCATTCATCAAATACTTATGATTTATATAAGTTAAAACAAACTAGTAGCAGATTCTCTATTATGGGGATTTAGATAGGTGGCAGGGTTAGCAGGTTGTACTCCTTCCAAGAAAATGTAATGCAGCTTCATTCATGAATCCCAAGGACCATTTAATAACAGTGATCATTGAAAAGGGGAAGTTTAGATCAGCATTTTCAGAACGTTTTCCATATTTTGCTGCAGTATACTTTTCTAAAGAATTCAGAGATAATATACGGCTGTGTGGTAGTTCATTGAATCTTCCATGCAGCAAGCTTCAGCATTTGCTAAAATTCATAGATACTGTATGTCTGGCAGTATTGGATTTGATTGGTTGAGTAAGAGAACATACACTCTACAATGACAGGCCACTGAAAACTGGGTCCTTTTTAAACCACTAAATCAGCATCAGTCAATGTTATACTTTAATCCTATTTTCACTTAAAATACTGCCCACTCTTATTTTAATGACTTTTAGAAAGCAAAATGATGAAATATTTTTGTGTCCATATTTGAAAAGCATTTAGATGTTTGGTGCTGTGCTGAATGGCTGTGTGATGTATGTTTTTCAGTGGCATTATAAGGTACATTTTAGATAGGATGTGGAGATCATACAGTAATTGAGACATCAAGGTCAGGGCATACTCAATTCTGACGGTATTTTAGGAAAAGCTCTGCTAAACACGGCACCATTTCTAAATGCATATTCATGTGCAGTAGGAGGAGCTATTTCAGAAGTATACATATAGAAAATATCAATGAGGGAAACCCGTCAACTTCCATGAGCAAGTGCAGCCGTTTCACAATGAGCACATGTAAATGTTGGCCCTTGCGCGTGTATCTCAACTGTTTTGGAAACAAGGCGTGCAGTCGTTCTTCATTAATAATATAAGACTCTATTTTGACTCTGCTTCAATTCAGAGGAGGAAATAAACATTGGGGGATTAAGGGGTATATCCAGTGTCAGGATTTGATCTGAACAAGAACTGGTTCGGATCGATCCTGCCACTGCCAGAACCGAGCGGGTGGCAGCACAGCATGCATTTGCATTGCCGGTGCTGTATGCTTGGGCCGCTGGTGACCCAGCGGCCCGATCCCCTCAACCACCAGTAGTTTGAAAGTGGGATTCCTGCCAATGCAGCGCCAGCATCAGGACGCCGTTGTCAGCCTAGTTCGGCGAACGTGGCCCGTGTCAGGAACCAGTTTGCATAAGCCTGGGTGAACCTGATCAATCCCACCACTGGGTATATCCCTTTTAATCTCTCCTGTACAGGGATGGCCAAAAAGAGCAAATCCATACACAATATTTTGCTTACACGTGCATTTCCTATCTGAAATTTGGAATACTCCCGCTCAGGACACGCCCAGACCATGCCACCAACCTCCTTCCCCACATAACTTTGATGCAATAAGAGCACCCATATGTAAATTGGATCCTTTCTAAAATGACCATTTGCACATGAATACGATTTCCATGTGTAAAGTCCTGATTTTATGTGTAGAAATCACAATTTAATTACTCATTCAAAGAAATCAGAACATGCCATCCCTCTTTTGAAAAACCACACTGGCTACCTATTTCTTACCGCATTAAGTTCATAATTCTTCTATTAGCCCATAAGGCCTTTTATGCTGTACTGTCTGTATACTTACCAGATTCTCTTATTCTGGCCTAGGTCCCTTCATTTCCAAAGCCAAAATAGATTGACTGTCCTTCTCAATAGCCAAGTCAATACGCCAGTCTGCCTACTATTTCTTATCTCTCGCCCTTTTGAATTCCCTTCCTCTAAACTTCAGAATGGACTCCTCTTTAAGAAACATTTTGAAAAAAATCTCAAGATCTACTTTGAGCTGGCATTCAGGGAGCAGTAGGCTGGCTAGTTAGGGGGGATATAGAGCACGACTCTAAAATTCCTAATAGACCTTCTCTTCCTGTCTGTGCCTATCTATTGCTTTCAAGCATCAGGTCTCCTTCCTCTGCAGCACCCTGGTAATTGTCTGCTACTGCCAGTACGTCCAGATACTGACTGGTCTCCAGAAACTTTCCATACACCTAATTTTCAAGATGGTCACAGTTCTCCCAGGAGTATAACCTCTTACCAGCACAGGGAACAGCTACAGGACAATGTGTCCTCAATATTAGAACAGAACCTGAAGGAAATCCCCCCGATGTCTCTAATGAGGAATACTCCTACCCTATGTTACTATAAAAATCTCAAGAGCATTGGCTAAACCCCAGCCATTCTACAATCCTGCAGCATCCCTAAGGAAATTGTAGCTCTACCTACTCATCAAAGTCTACAAGATCTCCAATTGTCCATATAGAAAAACCCATCTTCTATTTAGTCCACTTCAAGAAGGCTGGAATTGAAGGACAAGGTCCTTCCTGCTCCAGGTCATGAACATACTCTCCTTCCCCACTAATCAATGGTCTCAGAGGCAGCCATTAAACATAGTAAATTTACCAGACCATTGACTCAAATCCTTCCAAGAACAGACCACAAAATTTTGGACACTGTTTCAAAATAAGTATGAAATACGTGCATAAAAATGCACATTACTCGAGATGTGTTTTATAAAATTACCCTTATAGTGACTGAAATTACACACACAGTATTATTATACATTCACCAGCTCTGAGAGAATGTTTGAAAATTGACCCCACCATGTTTAGGTTCTTATTAGAATGGTCCTTCTACCTCCTCCTTTCCCACTTTCTTTGGTGAGATTCTCCCTCATACATCCTCAGATCACTAGAAACAACAAATCCCTTCTGATCCTGATGTAATTTTTGTAGGAAGATTGAAATCACTTAAAATGGAAATGTCTATACTAAGGCTCATTTACAGCTGAATGGCCCTAAAAACCAAACAAGACTATATTTTCCCAAAAGGACACAGTAGCACATAATGTCACAGCTCATGAATCTTATGTAGCTTACTGATACCATAGGCCCATAGGCCAGCAGGGTATTTATGAAAAGCACACAGCCATAACAGTTATAAAAACTAACAGCTGCACAAAAACTGTCAAATTTGTTTCAGCTAACAGTTTACACTACAAACCAAAGTAAGTCCTCCAAAATATAAATATTTTGTGCAGATTTTCGACTGTTGGACCAAATTTAAGATTTCATCAAAAACCTCTTAAAGAAGTCAGACTATGGGCATGACTCACCCATAGCAAAGAAAACTTGATCTGAATCTGGAGAAAATTTTGACTCCCACCATATGGCTCATCTAGGCTTTCTCACTCCACCAAGCTAACAGGCCATCTAGGAGGGATGCGTCAGACTGATCAATAGCATCAGAGATTCTTCGGACTGTATGTACCTCATAAAATTACCAGGGTATTTGCATTTAGCTCATGCCTTTCCAGTAGTAATTCAAGGTGAATTATGTTCAGGCACAGTAAATATATCCTTTTCCTCAGAGTGCTAACAATCTAAGTTGTCCAAGGCTTGGCTTGTCCAAAGCCACAAGTAGTGCCAGCGGAATTTGAAGCCTGGTTTCACTGGAGAACAAGCCTGATGCTCTAACCACTGGGCTATTCCTTCATTTCTTTTCTAGAATCAGTACTTGATATACTTAGAGGGCTATTTTAGAAGCCTTATTTGCAGTTTCCACAAGTAAAATCAGGGGTTTATACATGAAAATTGCATCCACATATGAATGGTGATTTTAGAAAGGGTTGAATATGCATGTGGATTCTTTTACTATGTAGTACTTACAAGGGGGTGTGTCATGGCAATGTCATAGGCAGTTAACCATCTACATATTCCCCAATCCATACAGAGAATACATGTATATGGCTGTAATTCTCCATATCAGGATTTACAACTGCTGATATATATTTATTTATTTATTTGCATTCTCTTATATACCACACTATTCTGCATCAGTGCAGTTTACATTGAACAAACTGAAATTGCATTGAACAGGGCATTATAACTTGGAGATAACTATTTTACAGGGAACATGGGCTATGGAGGGTTAAGTGGCTTGCCCAAGACCACAAGGAGCACCTGTGGGACTAGAAACCCCAGTCCTTCTGGCCCAAGGTTGCTGTCCTCTAGTGGGATTTGAACCCCCGACCTTCCGGCCTGAAGTACCTTGCCACAACCACTAGGCCACTCCTCCACTCCACACATAGGCTTTGAAAAAAGAGCTCGTTTTGGCCAGCCCTTTAGAGGAGGGATTAAGGGGGTTAACCGCCTGAATCTCCAATTGTTTATTTTCCCCTCCAATTAGAATTAGATACATATAGCAGTGTTTGTAGTTAATTGGCAACATTTATACTTGTAGGGTTGCAAAATGGCCACTTTTGCTGTGAACTAGCAACTTCCATGTGCAAATCCTAGCACCTACATGTGGAAGTTGCGAGTTCGCCCCCTCTTAATTTTTCCCATGTGTTGATTTGCAAAACGAGCCCTCCGTCTCCATGTGCATTCCATGTTTAGCAGAGCATTTCCTAAAATACTTCCAACCTCAAAGTCTCAATTCCAACCACAACATGCAGTCTAAAATGTGGCCTTTAATGCATCAATACAGCATACTTAAAAGCACATTTTAGAAAGGCCATTCAGATGGTGGATGGGATGTGGAAGAGACAACATTGTAAAATCAGGTCAGTTTTAGAAGAAAGGATGTGCATGTGCATCCCTCTTCTAAAATCAACATATCTCTGCCCCTTGATATAGATATAGTTTCTTAAACATGTGCAGTATCCCTAGTCATGGGCTTTTAAACTAGAAAATGGGGGAAAGCCAACAGTTGCCCAAGAGTGCATGGTTCGGAAGGATGTATCTTTGAAGGATACTAGCAGAACAGGGAAGTTAGGGCATCCCGCTAGAGAGGTTCCAGTAAAGGTAAAAGTAACCCTGGTGCCATTAAGTAAAAATCAGACTGAATTAAAAAATCTCAAATTTCCCCTGTCATCCAATAGCCAGACTGTTAATATGAACAAAAAACAAACTTTGAAATGTCTGTATGCAAATTCCAGAAGTCTAAAAAATAATATGGGAACATTAGAATATATAGCATTAAATGAAAGGTTAGATGTAATTGGCATCTCAGAGACCTGGTGGAAGGAGGATAACCAATGGGACACTGTGATACCAGGCTACAAACTATATCAAAATGATAGGGTAGATCACATAGATAGAGGGATGGCTCTATATGTTAAAGAGGGCATTGAGTCAAACAGGAAAAAGGTTTTTAAGGAAGCAAAATACACTAGAATCTCTATGGATAGAAATTCCATGTAAAAAGTGGAAGGGAATGGCAGTGGGGGTGTACAACCTCCCACCTGGCCAGAATGAACAGATTGATGATGAAAAGCTAAAAGAAATTAGAGAAGCTTGTAAAGTTCACAACACAGTAATAATGGGATATTTCAATTACCCCAGTATTAAATGGGTCAATGTTACATCAGGCCATGCTAGAGAGATAAACTTTCTAGATGAAATAAATGACTGTTTCATGGAGTAGCAGGTTCAGGAACTGACTAGAGGGAAAACTAATTTAGACTCAGAGATATGTTTACTAAATAGCGGTAGTGGCTTTCGTGCAATATCGGAGCTGCAGTCCCATTGAATTCATTGGGGCTGCAGGACTGAAATGGCACGGAAGCTGCTATTGCTGTTTAGTAAACATACCCCTTAGTCCTTAGTGGGACGCAGAATCTAGTGCAAGAGGTAACAGTGTTGGGGCCTCTAGACAATAGTGATCATAACATGATCACATTTGATTCAATAATGGAGGGAGGATAACAAGGAAATTGATTGTGCTAGCATTTGACTTTAAGAAAGGAGACTATGATAAAATGAGGTAAATGGTTAAGAAAAAACTAAAAGGAGCAACTGCAAAGGTTAAGAGTTTACATCAGGCCTGGCATTATTTAAATATAAGGTCTTGGAAGCCCAGACCAGATATATTGCACAATTTAAGAAAGGTAGAAAGAAGGCCAAACAACAGCCTACATGGCTTAAAGGTGAAATCAATGAGACTGTTATAGCTAAGAGAAAATCCTTCAGAAAATGGAAAAAAGAGCAAAATGACAAAATTAAAAATAATATAAGTACTGGTGAGTTAAATGTAAGGCATTGATACTGCAAGGCAGGCAAAGAGAGAATTTGAAAAGAAGCTTGCCGTGGAAGCAAAAGCACATAATAACTTTTTCAAGTGCATTCATAGCAATACATCTGAGAGAACCAGTTGAACCATTAGATGACAGAGGGATAACAAAGGCACTAAGAGATGACAAAGCCATAGCGGAGAAAATGAATGAATTCTTTGTTTCAGTCTTTACTGACGAGAATTCAGGAAATTTATCCATGCCAGCAATGATATTTAAAGGTGATATATCAGAGGAATTGAAACAAATCTCAATAAATCAGGAAGGTGCAATACATCTATTTGATAAACTAAAGAGCAGAAAATGGCTTGAACTGAATGACATACATCCCAGGGTGCTAAAAGAACTTAAATATGAGATTGCAGACCTATTTTTAGTAATCTTTAAACTATCCTTAAAATCATTGGTAGCACTTGAGGATTGGAGAGTGGCCAAGGTAACGCCAATTTTTAAAAACGGTTCCAGGACTGACATAGTAAACTACAGAGCAGTGAGCTTGATGTCTGTACCAGGCAAAATGGTAGAAACAATTATAAAGAACAAAATTACTGAACATGTATATAGTCATGGCTTAATGACAGAAAGCAAATATGAATTTAGCCAAGGAAAGTCTTATCTCACTAATCTGCTATTTTCAAAGGTGTAAATAAACAGGTAGTTAAAGGTGAGCCGGTTGATGTAGAGGCCAGTTCCATAACATTTATGTCCAGTCCGTAGACACATCCAAATTGAAAACAAGCCCAATGTCACCCTAATTACACAGCCGCATGTATAGATGCACCCACAGTTCTGGAATCAGGGACATAGGCATTTCCAGTGTGGCAGAAACAAACCACTATGGAGCAACGAGACACGGGTATACACAGCAAATAGTTTGGATGACCCACGCTCACCGTCTTCTGAAAAGATGGACGTTTCCGATACTGCCCGTCTCTGCCACTGCTACACCTCCTCTGTTAAAACATGCATCTCTTAAGCTGCTCTTCTCACTGACAGTGTTGTGCTGATGCACACTACACATAAATACTGATGACACATAAATGTTGATGCAAGCTAGACTAGATACACTAGTCTATTGCTTGCCCAGAACAGTGCAAGGTAATCTCAGTGCACTCAAAGATATACTGTAATAACAGCAAGTAAAAAGTGATATTTTTGTCATGACATACCTTGCACCAAAACATACATGGCAGTAGAAGAAATCCTCATTCTTTCACTGGTCATCTCTAAGAACAGTCTTTACAATGCTAAGTATGGACCCTTACCAACTTCAGAATATGTGCACATTTTAGAGACCAATAATGGTGCTTTTGGGCATGCTTTAGTGCTGTTTGCACTGTTGAATGCTCTTATACTAAGGGTCTGTTACTATTGACAGGATATGTTTTGACATTTAACTATGGAGAATCTTTTGTGATTTTCTTTGTCCTATCACACTGGCACCTGGTGACACTGCGGTCATCCATACAGTCCAGGTGCTGGCCAGGCATTCATATCCTCTCGGAATTGCAGTTGAGCACACCAGATTCTCCCATGCAAACATAATCTCACTTTCAGTTCCAAAAAAACCCCATACTTCTGCCAAAAAGATGCCCTGAGCCTATAAATAACAGCTGGCATAACATAATAGCATGGAGTCCCAGGATTAAAAATATGATCTATGTTTCTCACCCAAATAATAATCCTTTCCATACTCACTCACATACTATTCCTACATCAGCAGTCCCACTTTTCAGGACACAGGAATTGTTAGGGTCCTCTAGATTAGCTCTTTAGCACAAACAGCAAATGTCAGCATGGCCAAAATAATCACTATTGTTCTTCTTAGTATTTATTTCAGTCTAGTTATCAATGCCTCTTTAGCTTGCAAGAGTCCCCCACCTCTGATTTCTATTCTTTATAAATGCATCTTGTGATGTTTTTCCATACTGCAGTCCACCAGTTTAGAACAGACTAGTCAATGCCTTTATAACAAACACAATATCAAAGAAACCTTCAGGTTAGGACAAATCAATAATATATAATAGGGGTACCCAACCTCAATCAGTGACCATCAAGCTAATTATTTTTTTTGTCGGAGCTAGCCGTAGGAAGGTCGGAAGGGAAACCGACCTACACCAAGCGGGCAGCTACTTTTATTTTAAAGGTTCTTCACCAAAAATTGACACTGACAGCGTTTAGAATACGGCTTCTGAAGATTTTGAAATTCTGGTTGCTACACTTGATACAGGGCGAAAGTGCCCGAAACGTACGCGTCGTGTATTGGATTCAGCATAACTGGCATTTCTGGACTGAGATAAGTCTTTTGACTATAATTTTATTGGTTATTTGAACTTTAATTTTTGGTGAAGAACCTTTAAAATAAAAGTAGCTGCCCGCTTGGTGTAGGTCGGTTTCCCTTCCGACCTTCCTACGGCTATCTCCGACAAAAAAAATAATTAGCTTGATGGTCACTGATTGAGGTTTTATAACAAACACAGCAGAATATTTTCTAACTATTGGTCTTATTCCATGTCTCCAGCAGGTATAATGGGCTCGTCTGCAGGGACCTCCCAAAATATACATGGGCCTTTCCTGAATATACTTTATATGTCTCTGTGGCAAACCATGCCCCCATTCCGCCCCTCCTTGACACGTTCTGAGATCTTCATGTTAGCGAGATAAATGTCCGTGGGCACTATGTACTGGATTATGCTCATAAGCATTTTCGACAGATAAATATCCCCAGTGCACGTACAAACCTTTATTCGGTTTCTGGAATGACCTTCATAGTGAGTTAGTGCATTTGATGTCCTACTTCGAGGAGAGGCCATGGCTGGATATCCATAGGAGGGCAGCGGCACAAATGTCAGGGGATAAACCCCCAGTAGAGGAGTCCTTGGCACAGTCATGCCGGCCAAGACAAAGGGTGGCACACATGCCAAGGTGGAGGATCAGGTTTACAGACAGGAATTATGTAAAGATATGGAGTTGGAAGATAATGCAGATATTTAAATGGAAAGCAAATATGACATAGAGAGGGTAATATCCAGCTTCCACCACCATTTCCCCTTGATGGAGGGTTCATCAACCATCGTGGACCTGGAAGAACTTTGTGCCAGTTGACAAAGTCATCAGCTGCTGAACTGTGGGAAATGGCCGCTGCAGCAAAATCAATAGTTTCAGGCACATCAGTCAGAAAGATTCAAGCAGCTGAGGAGATTGACCACTGAGGAGCGCCATATGCACCCTAGAGACACTTTTTCCAAAATTTAGCAAAATGTATATATTATATAGAACAAAAGGAAAAAACAACAATCAATAAAACAATTTACAATCTGAAGAACTGAATGATTTCCTTGTGTAAATAGGCTTTTTACAGTTATAAATGACACTAAATTCTTACGAACTCGCTTTAGTTTAGTTAATTTTCCGCACATTAAGTACAAAATTACACAAACTAAAAATGAAAGCAAACAAACCGGAAAAAAAAGAAAGAAAAGAGTTTAAACAAAATGAAAATTAGACCCCCCCCCCCCCGAAACATAGTAAAAGCAGCCAGCGGAAACACTCCTGCTGTAACCTAGGACCTACTCAAGCCAGTTGCTGCATTTCTCTTTCCTTCTCTCTCCAGATCAAAACATTTGCTGACTGCTTTGCTGACATCTTGCTGTCTCACTGTTCGACCTGCTTCTTTTTTTTGTCATCACTTCTTACTTTGGACATCATTTATCTTCAGTCCTTCCATCCAGCTCTATTTATTGGAGTGACCAGTAATCTGCAGTAAGCCATTTCCCCTTTTGTTGCATCAAGTTTACTGTCCCTTCTTTTCCTCCTCTTCTGTATTCCACTGATGAGTCTTGCCAGCTGTTCAAGCTCCTGCTCTCTCATCAGTCCCATCCCAGATCATACTGGTTCTACTAAAGAAAAAATCATCTTAAGAACATAAGGAATGCCATACTGGGTCAGTTCAAAGGTCCATAAAGCCCAGTATCCTGTTTCTAACAGTGGCCAATCTAGGTTACCTGTCAGGTTCTCAAAAATTAAACAGATTCCACGCTGCTTATCCTATCCCAGGAGTAAGCAGTGGATTTCCCCATCCCACTTTAATAATGGTTATGGACTTTTCCTCCAGGAACTTGTCCAAACCGCTTTTAAACCCAGCTACACTAACAGTTTTTACTATATCCTCAGGCAATGAATTCTAGAGTTTAATTATGTGTTGAGTGAAAAAAATATTTTCTCATGTTAGTCTAAAATTCAGAGAAGCTAAATTGTAGCTTTGTTGCATGTTCCCTAGTCTTTCTACTTCTTGAAAAAGTAAACAATTAATCTACGTCTATCCATTCCACTCCACTCATTATTTGATGGACCACTATTACATCTTCCCTCAGCCGTCAATTTTCCAAGCTGAAGAGCCTCAACCTTTTAAGCCTTTCCTCTTTGGAGTCCTTCCATTCCCTTTATCATTTCTGTCATACTTCCCTGTACTCTTTCTAATTCTGCTATATCCTTTTTTAGATATGACAACCAGAACTGCATACAATATTCAAGGTGTGGTCGCACCATGGAGCAACACAGAGACATTACAGTATAATATTCTTCATTTTATTTTCCATTCCTTTTCTTATTTCTAGCATTCTATTTGCATTCTTGGCCACCGCTGCACACTGAGCAGAGGGTTTCAACAAATTATCCATGATGACACCTAGATCCTTTTCCGGGTAGTGATTCCTAATGTGGAACCTTGTATTGTGTAACTAGTTTGGGTTGTCTTTCCCTAAGGGCCTGATTCCGAAGAGGGAACGTTCTGCCCACCCGGACTTCCAGGATCTGGACAGGCTGGTCTGGTCCCTGCTTTTGAGCTCATGGGAGCTAGACATTCCTTCGGGATCAGAATCAGGTCTAGATGGCCAGCTCATGCCTGGATGCTCAGGCTGTCCCCCGATTCTGTGCTGCCAGACGTCCAATTGTTTCCCAGCACAGGTCTGCCCTGGCTCCTACATGGAGCCGTAGTGCCATGGTGTCCTGTTGCCATGGCACCGTGGCTCCATTAAGAAGCCGCGATCCCTGGCTGCCGCCGCAAAGTTCATTCCCCGCAGGAGGATACGATCCCTGCATTAACGGGGATGGACCTCCGACCCGGACATCCATCCCCACTAAACGTGGCTCGGGATGACCCCTTAAATTAATAACTTTGCATTTGTCCACTTTAAATTTCATCTTCCTTAGCAACTGCTGGTAAAGGCCAATTTTAGAAAGAGGGAAAGGTGGTAAGATGACCAGTGCAGGGTAATATTTGTTGCTGGAGCTTTGCTGAATTTATTTATTTTATTTATTTAAAAGGATTTATCTCCCGCCTTCTCCTTTAATCAAAGTGGTGTACACAACAAACAATCGAATAAATTGATATTTATGTGATCATGCAGTCTTATACAGTGAATGAGTGTGTGTGCGTGTAAGTTGGCGATGATTCGTGGTGGGCTATTTACAGCATGAGCTACTTTACAATGTTATGTACAAGAGGGAGTAAGGGTGGGGGGTTGGTATTAGTCTAGGAGTTGGCAGACACAACTATGTGCTATCACCATAGTGCTCAATGAAGAGTGTTGTCTTGAGTAGTTTTCGAAAGTCCTTAATGTCTTCTGTTGATCATAGGTCATCAGGGAGGGCCTTCCATATTGTAGGTGCCGCCATTGATAGAGCTCTTCTTGCGGTGTTCTTAAGAGTCTTGGTGAAGTCTTTTGGTGTGTTTATGGTGTCCGAGGAGCCTCTCCTCCTCGGTCTTGTGCTGATGTCGGGTTGCATGAGTGGTTGTAGGCTGAGTGTTGATGTCTGGTGTTTGATTTTGAATATGTTTAAGACTGTCTTATATCTGATGTAGGCACTGATTGGGAGCAAGTGGAGGTGTTTTAGAATGGGGGTGATGTGATCTTGTCTTGATGAGCCAGACATTATGTGTGCTACTGTATTTTGAGCCATTTGCAGTGGCCTGAGTGTCTGCTTAATTAGGCAGACTTTGCGGAAATGATCTTGAGCGAGGAGGGGTTTGAGGCATCTGATTAGTCTGATCTTGAGGTATGCATTTTTGGTGGTTCTGCTGATGTGTGATTGTAGGTTTAGTTCTTTGTCGAGAGTCACTCTGAGGTATTTCACGTCTGATTTTATGGGTATTGCTGTGTTGTTGACCTTGATGGAGGGTGGCGGAATGAAGCTGGAGTTTCGGGTGATGAGTAGTGCCTCAGTCTTGTTGAGGTTTATGGTCAGGTTGTTTTCTTGAAACTAACTGGTCATATGTTTGAGACAGTCTGTTATTCTGGTGTAGTCAGGGTAGTCAAGGTTGACCGGGGTATAAATCATGATGTCGTTGGCATAGATTGTGTATTGTAGTTTGCGTTCTTTCATGATGTTGCAGATCGGTTGAATGTAGAGGTTAAATAATAGTGCTGATAGGGCGGAGACTTGTGGGATGCCTTGCTTGATTTTTGAGGGTCGGGTGGTATTGGGGCCGATCTTGACCTGGAACTGTCTGTTCGTTAGGTATGAGTTGAACCACTTCAGGGTGGTGCTGTGTAGTCCAATGCTCTGTAGTCTTGCTAGCAGAATTCTTTGGTCCACTATGTCAAATGCTTATCTTTTGTGGTTCACTAGAGATCATTTTACCTCATGCAGCAAGAGCAAGAGGAAAGTTAATATGAAGATACCCTGCAAAGCCCAGAGGAATTCCCAGCTATCCTGATAGATGGCTTTATTCAGCATATGGCAGGAGATGGAACATCAGAAATTATTTTATTTATGTATTTATTCAAATTAATTTTTATACTGCCTTTCTACCATTCAAAGCGGTTTACATAGAACCGAAAAACTTGCAAAGTGCATGGAGGTGCAAGGTGTAGTACAATGAAACTAAACAATGAACAGGGAAGTAGGAGATATGGAAAATAACTTAACTATGAACACTTTAGAAATACATTTCAGTTACGATGACTTGCAAGTTCATTGGATCTCTAAGCATTTGGTTGTTCAGCTCTGCAACCAGTTTGTGATTCAGGAGATATGGCAGTGCTAAAGTGTTCCTGGAAAAGATAGGTTTTCAAACTTTTCCGAAAGTCTATTTGGTCTGAGCATCCTTAGTTCTGGCGTTAAGGAGTTCCAAATTGTGGGGGCATAGAGTGTGAATGTGCGGTTGCATGCTGATTGTTTGGTCTTAGCTTTTTGAGTTGGTATAGAGAGGAGGTTAAGTGAATGATGTCTCTCGTAGTCTGTTGCTCTTGGATCTTGATAGGAGGGGCTGTAGACTGCTTGCAGATTTGTTGTATGTGACCTTGAACTTATGAGGAGGGCCTTGTATCTTATCCTTGCAGGTACAGAGAGCCAGTAGAGGTACATTAGTATGGGGATGATGTGAGCTTATCAAGGGGCTCCATGAATTATTCTCGCAGCAATGTTCTCTGCCATTTGGAGAGGGTGTAGGATGTGTTTGGGAAGGCCATGGTATATAATGTCGCAGTAGTCTAAAATGAGGGTGAGTATGTCCTGGCACACTCTCTGGAAGAGGTCCGGGTCTAGTATAGGATGTAGATTCTTTAGTGTTCTCAACTTATAAATGAAGGAGTTAGTTGTTCTCTTTATTTGTGCCTGGAAGTTTAGCTTATGATCTATTACAATACCCAGATATTTGACTTCACCAAGATGTCAAAGTTTTCAAGTATTAGTAATTGTAGGGGAGTAAAGGACGGATCTGTAAATACATGGAGGGCCTCTATGTGTAGGTTAGGAACATAAGAACATAAGAAATGCCATACTGGGTCAGACCAAGGTCCATCAAGCCCAGTATATTGTCTCCAACAGTGGCCAATCCAGCCAAAGTCCACAGCTACCCAAAATCCACAGCTTCCACAATGCTGTAAAAGCCTAACACACTTTTTTTTTTTTGATATTTACATTTTCAACACCATGAACATATACCAAACATTGGGAGCTATTTCTTTCTTTTTGCGTTTTCCCTGCAAATGCATTATCAATTTTGTGGGTGCATCTTATCTTTTTGTAGATGTTACTCATCTAGAAAACTTTATTTCTGAGAAGTAGAGGGCATCGGAGGAGTTAAAGGATGATTAGTTATAATTGGCCTCCTATTGTGGGTTTTTATGCCCTAATTGCTGTTTATTTGTATTCTAGTTCTGATTATTAATATTGTTCTTAGCTGGGTCCCTTGATGTGGACTTTATCTATATTTTGTTGCTATAATATGTACTTCTGTATTGAGGTTTTTTGCTTATTGATTGTTCATGACCTTATTTGGTTATTGTAATTGATCAAAATCTAAAATAAATTAAAAAAAAAAAAAACCCATTGTAAGAAGCATGTTAAACTAAATCCATCTTAACTTAATTCGACTACCTCTCCCCCTCTACGCCCCTCCCTTCTACCTTCTAATGCTTACCCTTTACCCTCCCCCCCCCCCCGTCTCCTTCTGGTATAAACATATATAAGTATTTATCTACTACAGGAAACAACTTTGCAGTGAAAGATTACCAAATATTTTACAGCCATTAGATGTGTAACTTTGCCAGCGCCGCAAATTCGTCCAAATAATACTATTTATTATTTTCCCCAGAGCTTATCTGATTGCATAAGCTATCGTGCCCCATCTGAAGGTCTAGACTTTGATTTCGACCTCTTTGTCTCAGCACCTTATCCTGTATTTTTTTGAACCTGGCATATAAACAGAGTGAATTCCATCATACTCAGCAGCTAGTATACATGAGTCCTTCCAACAAGATACAATCATTTTGATACCTATCACCATCATAAAATTGAATAAATGTATCTTATCTTTAATTATAAGGATCTTACTATCTTTCGAACGTAGGATAATGGTTTTCCAAGATAAATTCCCTTTAAACCAAAGCACTTTCTGAATCCTGTCCCATATCTGCGACCAGAATATTTCAACGTGTAGGCAACTAAACATCATTTGTTTTAAAGTATCCAGGGACCCACTGCAAGACCAAAATTTGTCACCTATTTTGGAGTCCCATTTTGTAAGCCTCACCGGGGTAATAAAAGCACGATGGGTCAAGAAAAATAGTGTTTGCGTTATCGATGCCCCTCTTGAGACTTTATTTGTCTGATCCCATATCTCCTCCCACATTTTCTGGGATGTCCACGTCTCTAAATCTATTTCCCAAGCTTTTTCTAGCCCTGAGAGACGAGCTGAAGTCCCATCCCTTAACATGGCATAGAAACAGGAGCTTACCCCTTTAACGCTTGAACATGCTTCAACTGCTTGCATAAGCTTCCATTCTGGAGATAGGTTCTTAGCTATAATTTTTGATTTAGATAAACAGTGCATTAATTGGATCCACTAGAAGTAACATGAATAGGGCAGCTTATACTCCCTCATTAGTTCCTCAAAGGGTTTCCAATTATGGGCATCTACCAGATGATTTAACGTCCAAATACCTTTACTCTGCCATGTTTTCCAAGCAATCATCTTTTGTCCAATTTTAAAATGAGTGTTGCACCAAATGGGCATTTGTAATGAAGAAGATTTTCCCTTTTCCACCCCATGCTCCAGACATCTATAAGCTTCTTGGGTAGCGCGTATTACTTGACCTGCTGAGAAGGTGTTTGGTAGGTTCATACCTATTAGTAGGGATACTGGTATAGGTACTACTATTCGCTCCTTTACTTTTAGCCAAGTTGGTTTGTCTCCAGTGAAGTCTGAGGCGGTCCATAATGCCCCTTGTTTAAGCTTGAAAGCCTGATGGTATTTTTTAAAATCAGGAAATTGGACCCCTCCCAACAAGCCCATCCAGCAGTATCACCCGAAAGATTATTATCAAAATACTCTCAGATACTAGATTTTATATATTCCTGAAAAGGTCTATCCCCTAAGAGCGATCTTCTAAAAACAAAATTTAGTTTGTGCGCTCTTTGCTCCCCAGATAACTGGGTAAAAGTGATAGCCGCATGATCTGATATTTGCATTGCACATATATCAGCCCTTTCTACCAACAAAATTAATGTTTTGGAGATAGAAAGTAATCTATGCGAAAGTGTGACCCGTGTGGTAGGGAGAAAAAGGAATAGTCTCTTTCCGTGGGGTGCTTTAAACGCCATATGTCAGAGAGACCAATCTCAGCCATTATAGAGAAAACCACTGATGTGACTTGTTGCTGTCTATGAGATTTGAAAGGCTTACAATCTAACAGGGGGTCCAGCACCAAATTGAAGTCCCCTCCTATTACCATTTCGTAGGATGACAGATGTTGAGCTTCTTCTGCTATCTTTTGAAAAAATATTATATCATCATAATTGGGGGGGGGGGGTATAAATTTAGCAGTGCTAGATTTTTCCCCCTTATTTTTATTACAACAGACAACCATCTCCCTTCTAAGTCAGCATAGGAGTGCTCCACCAAAGGAGCTAGGCTCTTCCTGACCAGAATTGCAACTCCCTTTTTCTTCTGAACGGCTGGAGAGTGAGACACCAATATGTAATGACCTAAGCCCCGTTTCTGAGTTTCAGAAGAATGCAGATGTGTCTCTTGAGGCAGAACTACATCAGTGCTCTCCTTTTTTCAATATAGCAGGATCTTTTTCCTTTTAACTGGGCACATTCAAAGAGAGAAATTTAAGAGCAGACATGGGACAGGGTTCAATTATATACCAACAAATCGGCCACTGGCATTTTATATTTACAGCAACTGATTAATACATGATTATACAAACCCACTGCTAAGAAACCACAAGGAGACACAACACCTTTCCCCTTATGGACAATAATCGGGTGAACCAACATTACCAAGGAGCACCCAAACCCAATCTGCCAAAATACTCACATAATTAACAAAACAGGATTCCCCCTCTTTTACACACAATTGCAAAACGTACAACAAAACAAGTTGGATACTTCCCACAATTAAAAGCAGGAACCTCCAGCTTCACAAACTACTTTAGACTAAACACAACACTTTCTAGTGCTTACTGCTCAAGTTTTGAGATGACGCCATTTACGATTCTCATTTCACGCTAGTAGTGTAACAGACACCGCCTTGCACGGTGAAATTAAAGTCAACCTTCAGCTCATTACCAAAGCTTCCTTTTCTTCAATGAATGCCCGCAGTTGAGCTGGATCTTCAAAGGTGCGAGTTTGATTATGTAAGGTTACTCACATTCTTACCAACGAGAAAAGACCATACCGGGCCTGCAAGAGCTGTAATCTTGGTCGGAGCTCCAGGAGTGATTTCTTTCTCTCCACAGTAGCCTTATGGAAGTCCGGGTAGAAAGCAACATTCCGAACCTCGAATTTGATGGGACCCAGCACTTTTGCCGCTGACAGAATTTGGATTGCTTGAGAATGCCTTAGTGCACACAGGATAATTGGACGCGGCAGTTTGATATTTGGGCCTGCGTGAGTTGGTATTCGGTGTGCGCATTCTATCTCAAACGGTGCAATAAAGTCTATCTTCGGTAGCTTTGTAATCGTAGAAGTCAGGAATGCTTTGGTATTTGTCCCCTCAGCACCCTCTGGAATTCCTATCAGGCAAACATTATTCCTTCTGGTGTGGTTGTTTAAATCTTCCAGGCTTCATTCTAAATATGTGATCTTTTTGCTGTTGGCACTGACCTGTTTAAAACGTTCGTCATGAGTGCCACACTTAATTTCCAAACCACTTACTTTCTCTGCGAGAGCAACAACTTGTTCCTTAATCTCTTTCAAGTCAGTTATGTCCACTTGCACACCATTAAGGGCTATACTATTTGAAGCCACCATATCTCGCACAGCCCAAATTTCCTCCAGTAACTCTTGCATTGCCGCTGGGCCCTCTTGCGTGTTCGCTGATTTTTGAGGAGAGGGTGGATCCGGTTAGCTCTTTTAACTCCAGTATTAGGGCTTGAATTATACTCCAATTTAGTAGACTTACCAGACGCCATTTCACGAGCCCTTACCGCGATTTTGGTACAGGGTTGAGCAGCTTAAGCAGGGTAAAAAAGGATTCTAGCAAGCAAAGATTGGCAAGATTGAGATCTAGGCAGCTATCTTAGTTCCCATTGGTCCGCCTCAGCCTAACACACTTTTGTAAACAGACCTCTATATAATTTTCAGTGTGCAGCGGTGGCGAAGAAAGCAAATTGGTCGACAGGGACCAATTTCTACAGGACACTCTACCTCACTTGAACTCTGAAACAGATGATTTAGACAAGCAAATCAGCAAATGGAACAGTATCATCAATGCTGCCGCCAAAGCCACTGAATACAAGCCAAGAAAACTTGCCGCACCAAAACCCATCACACACCCTGGTACTCAAAAGACATACGAAACGCAAAAAGGGACCTAAGGAAACTAGAACGGTGATGGAGACGCACCAAATCTCCCAACACTCAGGCCCTATACCTAACAAAGCAAAGAGACTACAACAAACTCATCAACCAAACGAAAAAAAGAGTACCACACAAACATTATACTCAAATCCTACAACAAACTGAGAGAGCTCTTCGAAATTGTGAAAACTCTTTCCAACGAACAGAATATCGAAAGCGAAGTGCAAATAGACCCACAAGCCTTCACAGACCACCTCCAAGAAAAATTCCATACCTCACCTCAACCAACAACAAGCACAACCACTAAACCAACCATGTCCTTAAAAACCTGGGACAAATTCAGCACTCCAACCACAGAGCAGCTCTCACACATCATCCCGCAGTCTAGTCTAGAGAGTACAACAAATTAGACCCTACAAAACATTCATGAGCACTGTCAGTTTAATACAATTTTCATGAAATTCAGATGTAAATAGTTCCCCCAAGTTATCCAAGTTTGATTTCCTGTTTCCTGTAAGCACAGTTCACTATATGCAACGTGTATGTTTTATGTTCCATGTAAACCGCACTGATGTTGAATAGCGCGGTATATAAGAAAATGTAAAAAAATAAAAATAAATAAATAAATCATCACCGCACTCAACACAAGCACTGCACCAACAGAGCCATGCCCAGTGACATTTATTTATTTTATTTATTTATTTAGACAGTTTTTGTATACCGCCTTATCCTTCAATCAAAGCGGTCACAACACAATTGGGGGATACATTTAACACGTGGGGATATGAGACACATACACTAATACTTACAGGGAACATGGGCAATGGAGGGTTAAGTGGCTTGCCCAAGACCACAAGGAGCATCTGTGGGACTAGAAACCCCAGTCCTTCCGGCCCAAGGTTGCTGTCCTCTAGTGGGATTTGAACCCCCGACCTTCCGGCCTGAAGTACCTTGCCCCAACCACTAGGCTACTCCTCCCTTAAAGCAACGAAGGCAAACTTCATCCACACCATACACAACATGGTGCACAGTTCACTGACCCAAGGAATCATGCCAAACATGCTAAAGCTAGCTACAATAAGACCAATCCTGAAGAAATCTCCACTGGATAAGAGCAACCCAGCTGCTTACAGACCCATCTCAAGCATACCACTACTGGCAAAAATTATAGAAAAAGTGGTACAGCATCAGCTCCAAGACCACATTGACAACCATGCACTACTAGACATCAACCAACATGGTTTCCGCCCCAACCATGGAGTCAAAACACTCCTATTGTACCTCTTAAACAACATAATCCAACTCATAGACAACTGAAAGAATAGAATACTTATGATCTTCATAGACATCTCATCAGCGTTCAACACAGTGGACCACATAACTCTACTAGCACGACTACAGAACATTGGACTACATGGATCCACCCTGAGGTGGTTCAACTCATACCTAACTGATAGAAAGATACAGGTCAAGATTGTCCCCAACACCTCCCGACCCATAAAAATCAAGCAAGGCATTTCACAAGGATCCACCCTATCGGCGATATTATTTAATCTCTACTTTCAACCGATTTGCAACATCATGAAAGAACACAAGATACAATACACAATCTATGCTGATGACATCATGATATACACACCAGTCACCCTCGACAACCCAGACTACACCAAAATAAAAGACTGTCTTAGGCATATGACCAACTGGTTTCAAGACAACATGCATAATAGTCACTCAGGGCCAAGCACCAGCAAAGTACTTTTAGTTTAAATTTAAAACACAGAAGAGAGCTTTCTGGTTAAATTTAGAACACAGCAGAGAGCTTGTAGTTTAAATTTCATAATAAGTTAGAGCCTAGCAGCAGCAAAGAGCTATAATTTAAATCAAATAAGAATATAGATTAGCACAAAAGGCAAAACAGGGTCAGTACTCTTTGAGCATCAAATAAAGTCTTCTAGAGACCTTTACAAAGAGGCCTTCTACCTAGGGGGCAAGAGATCTGTGAAACGTTTTCAATAGGTGTTAACACCAGGTGGCAGGTCAAAAGGCCATTTTGAAAGACTACTTCTATCCAAGCAAGGACTGTTAATCATCCAGGAAGTTGGTCACAGCTTACCTCAGCAGCACAGGCATAAATAGCTCAACCAGAACTCTCTGATCCTCAGTCTTGAAGGACTAGAAAAAGGGATTGCTACTTCTGGAGAGAGATCTGCAATTGTGAGTATATACTTCTGTGAATTTTCTGAAAGGAATTCTTTCTTTCTATTAAAGCTATTTAATCTGTGAACCCACTATTTTTTGCTAAATAAGTCAGGGCCTAGTAGCAGCAGTTTAAGTTTAAATTTAAAACACAGAAGAGAACTTTCTGGTTACATTTCATACCCAGCAGAGAGCTTATAGTTTTAAATTAATAGTCACTCAGGGCCTAGTATCAGCAAAGTATTTTTAGTTTAAATTTAAAACACAGAAGAGAGCTGTCTGGTTAAATTTGGAACCCAGCAGAGAGCTGTAGCTTAAATTTAATAGTCACTCAGGGCCTAGCATCAGCAAAGCATTTTTAGTTTAAATTTAAAACACAGAAGAGAGCTTTCTGGTTAAATTTAGAACACAGCATAGAGCTTGTACTTTAAATTTCATAATACGTTAGAGCCTAGCAGCAGAAAAGAGCTATAATTTAAATCAAATAAGAATATAGCTTTTTTCAGCAGCACAGGACAGGGTACTGTGTAGCAGCCCTCTTTTAATAAGTGTTATTTCCCTCCCTCCCTCCCCACACCCACCCACCCCTGGGATAATCGTAGATTTATAGGTACTTACACATCTTAAAAGACAGGAGGTGCTCTCAGGTGAAGCTTGTTACCCAAATCAGACATACACTAAGGACCTGAGATTAATTAAGCTTCAGGTGAACAAGGTATATTAAACGTATTAGGTACAGTTTTATTGGTATAAATATCCATAGCAACCCTTAGTAAGTAAAGAACTTAAAGATCTAAACAAAAACTTAAAACTAAGATGCAGACAGCGGTCCAGCAGCGGGATGGGGGCTTTCCAGTCTTTTGCATTGAGTGTAACATGTATGATTTTCTCCCAGTTGGTGAACGATCTTACATGTGCACTAGGTGCAAGGAGCTCTTTGCTCTCAGGGAACGAGTCCATTCTCTAGAGGCTAGAGTAGCAGACTTGGAAAACATAAGAAAGATAGAGAGGTACATAGACGAGACCTACAGGGATATAGTCCTGAAGTCCCACCTCCAGTCTGGCAGCATCCCTGTTGCCATGGAGGAGAGAGGTCACGTGACAGGAGAGCATCACCCTGGTGTGGCAGGAAGTGATCCTGTAACTAGGACCTGTCCTCCAGGTGATGTAGAACCCTCTTGCACCGAGGAAGTTTCTCCAGGGCCATGTGCCCATGAGGGAAGGATTAAGACAGCCGTTATAGTTGGTGATTCGATCATTAGGCATGTAGATAGCTGGGTGGCTGGTGAACATGAGGATCGCCTGGTAACATGCCTGCCTGGTGCGAAAGTAGCGGACCTCACGCGCCACCTAGTTAAGGTCTTAGATAGTGCTGGGGAGGAGTCTGCTGTCTTGGTTCATGCCGTTACCAATGGCATAGGAAAATGTGGTAGGGAGGTTCAGGAGGCTAAATTTAGGCTTTTAGGTAGGAAGTTGAAATCCAGAACCTCCAGGGTAGCATTCTCCGAAATGCTTCCCGTTCCACGTGCAGGACCCAAAAGGCAGGCAGAGCTCCGGAGTCTCAATGCTTGGATGAGACAATGGTGCAGAGATGAGGGGTTTGGATTTGTTAGGAACTGGGGTACATTTTGGGGAAAGGAGGGGCTCTTCCGAAGGGATGGGCTTCACCTTAACCGGGATGGAACGAGGCTGCTGGCATTAACTTTTAAAAAGGAGATAGAGCAGCTTTTAAACTAGATAATAGGGGAAAGCCGACAGTCGCCCAAGAGCAGATGGTTCGGAATAATGTATCCTTGAAGGATACTACCAAAAGCAGAGAGGTTCCAAAAAAGAGTAAAGTAGCCCAAATGCCCTCGAGTATGGAGCAGACAGAGCTTAAAGATCCCAAATTACCCATGTCTACCAATGGCCAAATTAATATGAATAAAATACAGTCTCTAAAATACTTGTATGCAAATGCTAGAAGTCTAAAAAATAAGATGGGAAAGTTAGAATATATAGCATTAAATGAGAGGTTAGATGTGAATGGAATATCAGAGACATGGTGGAAGGAGGACAACCAGTGGGACACTGTGATACCTGGGTACAAACTATATCGTAATGATAGAGCTGATCAAATTGGTGGAGGGCTTGCGCTCTATGTTAGAGAGGGCATTGAGTCAGAAAGGATTCAAGTTTTGCAGGAAACAAAATTTGCTGTAGAATCTCTATAGATTGAAATTCCATGTAAAAAGGGAAGGCAATGGGGGTGGGGGTGTACTATCGACCGCCTGGCCAGAATGAACAAATGGATGATGAAATGCTCAAAGAAATCAAGGAAGCTAACAAAAGTTACAGCGCGGTAATAATAATGGGCGATTTCAATTACCCCGGTATCGACTGGGTCAGTGTCACGTCAGTACATGCTAGGGAGATAAAGTTCCTAGATGACATAAATGACTGCTTCTTGGAGCAGCTGGTTCATGAACCAACCAGAGGGGAAGCCATATTAGACCTAGTCCTTAGTGGAACACCAGATCTAGTGCAAGAGATAAGGGTGTTGGGGCCACTTGGCAATAGTGATCATAGCATGATCACCTTTGATTTAATTAGTGGAGGAGGGATAGTAAGGAAATACAAAGTACTACCTTTTTTTTTTTTTAAATTCTTTATTTTCATTTTATAACAACAAAGGAAAAGGAAGACATACAGCTAAAAGACAGATACATAAAGTGTAATACATACACCAAAGTAAACCCCTGCCACCCCCCTCCCCCCTGCTTCTTCTCTAGAAAACTAATCATTCCCGAAATGGGCGTGTACTTACATTATTGTGTTACAAAACCTAACGGTGATCTGAAACATGATGAGTGCACATTATACAGGCATGTTGGAGCAATGAGCAGATTGTACATAATCATTAAGCATCTGCCATTTAGACAAGTGAGAGTGCGGTTGGGCATGGGGAATAGCTCTCCGAGGTATCTGCTCATATTTACTATATAAGCAGACGAGGTTCCACCATTCATTGACAGTAAGTCGAGAGCTATCCTTCCAATTCCTCGTGATTAAGCATATGGCTATACCCAGCATGAAATCAAGGAGAAAGCGACCCTTCTTAGGAAGAGAGGGGACCTCCGCCACAGAGCGGAGTCCCACGATCTTCCAAGAGAGAGGTTCGTGAAGGTGTAAGATAAATTGAATACGACCCCAGACCCGCCCCCAATAAACCTGTAGTTGAGGACATTCATAAATAACATGAGCGAAGGTTCCCACAGCAGTATGGCAAGACCAACACTGGTCCCTAGCATTTGTGTTCCATTTGGCTATTTTTTCTGGGGTATAAAAGCATCTGTGTGCAAAAAAGAAGAGAGTTTGGGTAACAGAGGCAGACCGGGAAACCCGCACTACTTTGCTCCAGAAAACGCTCCATTGCACAGGAGTTAAAGTGGTTTGCAGTTCGCGCTCCCAGGCTTGTTGGGCTCTAAAAGTGGCCATGTCTGTACCCTGACATAATATTTTATAAAAGTTAGAGGCTACCCCATGTGTACTACTAATAGAGTGAACTATGTCTAATAGCCCGTCCTCAGTAGGGGCAGAGGGCGGCATGATTCGAGCACTTTTGAGGCAGTGTTGAAGCTGCATCAATTGAAAGTAGTGTTTCGCTGGTAACGCAAATTCCTTTTGTAAATCAGAAAAGGTTTTCCAACGAGCTGCAGAGAAAAGCTGTTGGGGTGTCCAGATCCCCCTAGAGTACCAGGGTTTCCATGCTATCGTTCTATTTAGGACTTGAATTCTGGGGTTATTCCATAGCGGGAGTCCGTCCTGAGGACATACGTTCGGGCCCAGTGATAGAATGAGAGTGTTAAAGGCCGCAAGAGTATCGACAATCATTGGTGGATGGCGGGTGTCTACTTGATAGGACATACCGGGGAGATGGGTCAACGGAATTGGGCTACTAAGCTCCTCTTCTATGTCAAGCCAAACTGGTCTGCTGTCTATTGAGGCATCTAGCCATCGGGCACCTTGCTTAAGTAGGAAGGCTTGATGATATCTAAGAAAATCAGGAAATCTGGTACCCCCTCTTTCCTTTGCAGACTGTAGTTTTTGTTTAGCTATCCTTGGTGGCTTGCCCTGCCAGAGATAACGGACGAGAAGGCCCTCACTATCTTTATAAGTATGTAGCGGGAGTAAGCTTGGCAGCATTTCTAAAATGTAGTTCACTTTGGGGACTATCATCATTTTCACAGTTTCTAAGCGGCCCCACCATGTAAGAGATAAGGGAGACCAACGATTCGTGAGCTCACGGACTTTGGAGACTACCTCTTTGGCATTAAAACTGATAGTGTCTTCTAAAGGAGAACAGTAATGGACCCCGAGATACTTCACCATGCGGGATTGCCAAAGGAAGGGAAAGGCCTGCATGTCAGCCTCATGTACCCAGCGGTTCAGTGGGAATGCTACAGATTTGGTCCAGTTAATTTTATAGCCCGATAATTGTGAGTATCCGTCAATCAGATCCAAGACAGCTGGAACCGAATCGAGGGATACGAAAAGCATAAGGTCATCTGCATATGCAGAGAGTTTAATCTCCCTATGACTGAAGGGGACACCTCGAATACGTGCGGACTGTCTAATAAGGAGGGCTAGGGGTTCAAGAGCTAGATCAAAGAGCATTGGTGATAGGGGGCAACCTTGACGCGTGCCTCTTTGGAGATTAAATGGCTGAGACTTGATGGCATTTACACAAATACTGGCGACGGGTTGAGTATACATGACTTGGAGATATCGGAGGAAGCCCTCCCCAAAGCCATACCATCGGAGAACTGCAAATAAGAAGGGCCATTCTAGGCGGTCAAAGGCTTTGTCGGCATCCAGGGAAAGACCCACCCATGGATGATCTAGATTGGCAGCACTGGATAGCACATGGCACAAGGTCCGAGCATTGTCAGCAGTTGATCTGCCGGGTATAAAACCGCATTGGTCGGGGTGAATTAGGGTGGCCATCCTGTCAGATAGCCGGGTGGCCAAGATCGTTGCGAAGATCTTATAATCGGCATTAAGTAGGGAGATTGGACGGTAGTTGGCGGTTAGTAGCGGGTCTCTGCCTTCTTTCTCAAATACTACCACATTAGCTGCAGAAAAGGATCCCAAAGAGGATGTATCTACCGCAAGGGCAGTAAAATAGAGTTTTAAATAGGGAACTAAATCTGCACTGAACGTTCTGTAGAATTCGGTCGGGAGACCATCGGGCCCTGCGGCACGGCCCGAGGCTGTTCGTTTTAGGGCAGATTGGATCTCTGAAGTAGAAAAGGGTTCATCCATCGCATCCCTATCATCTTCAGAGAGAGTCGGCCGCTGAATGCCAGAAAGCAATCGCTCGAATGTCTCTGACGAGAACTCACATTCAGATTGATATAGGCGGGTATAGAAATCCCGAAAGAGCTCTACAATGTCGGAGTCTGTGGTCACTATGCCCCCTCCCTGTGGAGCTCGAAGGGCCGCTACGCGTTTGGCTTCTTTTTGACCTTTCAAGGCGTTGGCTAAGAGTCGACCGGCTCGGTTATTTTCACGATAATATGTCCCTCGCTGAAGCTCAATACTCTTAGAAGCTGCAGTTGAGAGGATTGAATTATATTGAAAACGGAGACGCTGTAATCGAATTAATACACATGGATCAGTACGTGAAGTTAGAACTCGTTCGCCTGCTTTTATTTGTTGGTCTAGTATGAGTAGCTGCTGTTTGCGTTGTTTCCGCAGGCGGATTTGATAGCTAGTGATCGTTTCTCGAATGGCCGCTTTGAAGCCCTCCCACCAAGCCCAATTCGCAGTATCCTGGGGTAGATTAAAATGGAAGTAATCCTGTATGGCTGCTCGAATTTCTAACTGGAACTCTGGCTGAGTTAACAGGGCTCTATCAAAGAACCAGGCCCCCGAATTCCCTTGGGGTGCAGTAGTGTGTAATTGAAAGGAAATGGCAGCATGATCTGAAATATGTTGGGAGTGAATCTTTGCAGTGTCCACCTGAGGAACTAACAGTTTTGATATTAGAAAGAAGTCTATGCGAGACTGGGATTTATGAGGGGAAGAGAAGAAGGTGAAGTCAAGCTCATTGGGGTGTAATAACCTCCATAGATCAACTAAAGCAAGATCTTTGATCAGGGAGGTAAGCGTGGTGTGACTCTTGGGGGGACCACTTGTCCTAGGCGGCTGTTTGTCAATCAGGGGATCAAGGACTAGATTGAAATCCCCCCCAATTATCAATGAAGTATTTGCAGAGGCCTGCGCAACCTGAGCAATGGTAGCAAAAAAGGCAGGGTCATCCACATTAGGAGCGTAAAGGCATATACATGTAACTTCAAGGCTACCTATCTTGAGGTGAACTCTGGACCATCTACCTTCTGTATCTGAGCTAGTCGCAATAATAGTAGCATGCAAAGATTTCCTAACCAGTATGGCAACCCCACATTTCTTAGAAACGGCTGGGGAATAGGCGGCCACCATGTAAGGTTTAATATTGAGTTTAAGAGATTCCTTCGAATTTAAATGCGTTTCTTGGAGAAAAATCAGATCCGCAGCTTCCTGACTTAGGTAGCTTAGGATTTTCTTCCGTTTTATCGGATTATTAATTCCTTTTACGTTCAATGAGAAAATCTTACATGGTGCCATCAATCAGTAATAGACATTTTAGGTAAGGGCGCTTGAAAACATACAACATAATCAGAATCTGTGCAACAATGACATAATCACCGAGTAATCTGGCTAATACACCCCATATTGAAAAGTATGTACCAAAGTATCTTAGAGAAGAAGCAAAACCCCCAAAGAATATGGCGACCATATGTCTGCGGGAGGAGGCCCTAGAGAGGAATAGAAAGACATGAAAAAAAGAAAAGAAACACCAGAGTCCATAATTAACACTGTCTCTGATACTCATCGAGGCTACTGTGGGTAGATGGAGTCGGGTCACAGATATCATCAAAAGTAAGGCAACAAACTACCCTCGCCAGACTCTTTGCTGGGCTGCAGCAGATCCAATATGGCAGGTACAGCGGATATGAGAATACTTGCAGGAATATTCTGGAAGTCAGCGCATCAAGTCGGCTTCTTTGGAATCCAAAAACTCCGCTAGTAGATCAGGGTCCTCAAATGTTCTTGTCTGATTGTGAAGCGTGACTCGGAGCTTGGCTGGGTACATCAGGCCATAGCGTGCTTGTAGTTGTTGAAGCCTCGGCCGGAATTCCAGAAAGCGCTTTCGGCGGTCGACCGTGGGTTTAGCCAAATCGGGATAGAAGGAGATCTTGTGGCTCTCAAACTCCATATGGCCCTTTGCCCGAGAGGCATTTAGAATTTGCTCAACGTGTTGATATCTCAAAAGTCGAAAAATGATAGGCCTCGGGGTCTTCCTGTTGAGCGTTATGCTTGTGGGTACACGATGAGCGCGATCGATCTCCAAATCTTTGGTAAAGGTGATTTGGAGCTGGGAAGGGAGGATTTTGCATAAAAACACTTTCATGTCTCCCGATTCCGCTCCCTCTGGTATGCCCACGAGTCGTATGTTGTTGCGGCGCGCTCTATTATTGCCATCTTCCACTTCTTTCTGCAAGGCCCGCACCTGACGTTCAACTTTGTCGAGTTTGGACAACCGGGCCGCATGGGAGTCTAATATGCTCTCCATTTTGTCCTGACGCGAAGAAAGCCCTTCTAGCTTGCTTTGCAGCACACCAAAATCTTTCCGCAGCGCTCGGAGTGCTTCACCGTTTGACTGCACGAGGTCTTTGACCCCTCTAATCTCTGCGAGGATTTCCTGCTGCATTTCGGGGCCCTCGCGCAAGGCCAGCCCCTTCTGCGGGGACGGAGGTTCAGTTTTGGAACGTTTGCCGTGAGAAGCCGCTGGAGATCCAAATTCCAGGCGCTTGGGTTTGGTCCCCGCCATCTCACCAATGTGCCCCGGCAAGATCAGAGTAGAAGTTCCAAGTATGTACGGTGTTAATTCAGGATTCTGAGTAGGCCTCTCGGGAGCCTCAGCGTTATGCGACCATCCCGCTGGACATCAGGCTCCGCCCCCCCAAAGTACTACCTTTTAACTTTCGAAATGGAGACTATGATAAAATGAGGAAAATAGTTAAGAAAAAACTAAAAGGAGCAGTTGCAAAGGTTAAAGACTTACATCAAGCTTCGGTGTTGTTGAAAAATACTATCTTGGAAGCCCAGACCAGCTGTATTCCACGCTTTAAGAAAAGTGGAAGGAAGAACAAAAAACTGCCAGCATGGTTTAAAGGTGAGGTCAGAGAGGCTGTCGCTGCCAAGAAAGCATCTTTCAGGAAATGGAAAAAAAGAGCCAAACGATGAAACCTGGAAACAGCACAAGCACTGGCTAATCAAATGCAAGGCATTGATAAAGAAGGCAAAGAGAGAATTTGAGAAGAAGCTTGCAGTGGAAGCAAAAAGGCGAAACAAAGATTTTTTCAAGTACATTCGTAGCAAAAAACCTGTGAGAGAGTCAGTTGGACCATTAGATGATAGAGGAGTTAAAGGGGCACTAAGAGGCGACAAGGCGATAGCGGAGAGACTGAATGAATTCTTTGCTTCGGTCTTTACTGAGGAACATGTAGGGATGTTACCCATGACTGAAGTGGTATTTAAAGGTGCGGAAGAATTGAAGGAAATATCGATACATTGGGAAGATGTATTACAACTATTAGATAAACTGAAGAGTAGCAAATCACCTGGGCCGGAAGGTATACATCCAAGGGTGTTGAAAGAACTGAAATATGAGATTGCAGACCTGCTATTAGTAATCTGTGAACTATCATTAAAATCATCTCTAATACCTGAAGATTCGCGGATCGCCAATATAACACCAATTTTTAAAAAGGGTTCGAGGGGTGATCCGGGAAACTACAGACTGGTGAGCCTCACTTCAGTACCGGGAAAAATGGTAGAAACCATCATAAAGAATAAAATTACTCAGCATGTATATAATCATGGCCTAATGGGAGACAGCCAACATGGCTTTAGACATGGACAATCTTGTCTTACTAATCTGTTATGTTTTTTCAAAAGTGTGAATAAACAGGTGGACAAAGGTGAGTCAGTTGATATAGTGCATCTGGACTTTCAGAAAGCCTTTGACAAGGTCCATCATCAGAGACTTTTGGCAAAACTAAAGAGTCATGGGATAGGAGGCAGTGTACTACTGTGGATCAAGAACTGGTTAAAATATAGAAAGCTAAATGGCCAATCTTCCCAATGGAGAAAGGTGAATAGTGGTGTACCCCAGGGATCTGTGCTGGGCCCGCTGCTTTTTGACATATTCATAAATGACCTGGAAAGTGGAATAACGAGTGAGGTTATCAAATTTGCAGATGACACAAAACTATTTAAAGTTGTTAAAACCCAAGAGGATTGTGGAAAATTGCAAGAGGATCTTGATAAATTGGAAGACTGGGCATCAAAATGGCAGATGAAATTTAATGTGGACAAGTGCAAAGTTATGCACCTAGGGAAGAACAACCCAAACTATGGTTACACGATGCAAGTTTCCACATTAGGAACCACCACCCAGGAAAAAGATTTAGGCGTCATTGTGGATAACATGTTAAAACCCTCGGCCCAGTGTGCAGCGGTGGCCAAGAGAGCAAATAGAATGCTAGGTATCATAAGGAGAGGAATGGAAAATAAAACAAAAGGTATTATAATGCCTCTATACCGTTCCATGGTGAGACCGCACCTTGAATATTGTGTGCAATTCTGGTCGCCATATCTTAAAAAGGATATAGCGTTATTAGAAAAGGTTCAGAGAAGAGCCACCAAAATTGTAAAGGGGATGGAAGGATACTCCTATGAAGAAAGGCTAAAAAGGTTAGGGCTCTTTAACCTGGAAAAGAGACGGCTGAGGGGAGATATGATAGAAGTCTATAAATTAATGAACGGAGTGGAACGGGTAAATGTAGATCGACTGTTTACGTTATCAGAATATAGAAAGACTAGGGATCATGCAATGAAGCTACAGGGTAAACTATTTAAGACTAATAAAAGAAAATATTTTTTCACTCAACGTGTAATCAAACTCTGGAATTTGTTACCGGAGGATGTAGTAAAGGCTGTTAGTGTAGCTGGGTTTAAAAAAGGTTTGGACAAGTTCCTGGAGGAAAGGTCCATAAACCATTATTAAGAAGGGACCCAGGATATCAATGCTTGACCTAGTACAAGCATTGCAGAGCCTGTGTCTTTTGGGGAAACTGCTAGGTACGTATGACCTAGATTGGCCACTGTTGGAAACAGGATACTGGGCTTGATGGACCTTGGTCTGACCCAGTATGGCATATCTTATGTTTTTATGTTCTTATGTTCTAACAACCTGACCATAAACTACAGCAAGACTGAGGCACTAATCATCACCCGAAACACCTGCTTCGTCCCTCCACCCACCATCAAGATTAACAACACAACAATACCCATAAAACCGGAAGTGAAATACCTCAGAGTGACTCTCGACAAAGAACTAAACCTACAATCACACATCAGCAGAACCACCAAAAATGCATACCACAAGATGAGACTAATCCGACGCCTGAAGCCCTCCTCTCTCAGGAGCACTTCTGCACAGTCTGTCAGACACTAATAACTCCAATCCTAGACTTCTGCAACCCAATCTATCTTGGCCTAACAAAGCAGTCACTCCAGCCACTGCAAATGGCTCAAAACACAGCAGCATGCATAACATAACATCTGGCTCATCAAGACAAGATCACATCACCCCCATTCTAAAAAATCTCCACTGGCTCCCAATCAGCTCCCGCATCAGATATAAGACAGTCATAAACACATTCAAAATCAAACAACAGACCTCAGCACTCAGCCTACAACCACTCATACAACCCGACAGCAGCACAAGACCAAGGAGGAGAGGCACCTCCGACCTCATCAATATACCAAAAGACTTTACCAAGGTATTCAAGGACACCACAAAAACAGCTCTATCGCTGGCAGCACCTGCAATATGGAACACCCTCCCTGATGACCTACGATCGACGATAGGCATCAAGGACTTTCGGAAATAGCTCAAGATGAACCTCTTCATTGAGCACTACGGTGATATCACATAATCTGCCCGCCAGCCCGGACTACAGACCAACCCCCCCTCCCTTTCTCATTCATGTACATAGTATTGTAAAGTAGCGCACGCTGTAAATAGCCCACCACGAATCAGTGCCAACTTACACACACACGCATTCACTGTATAACACTGCATGCACACACAAATGTCATTATACTTTGATTGTTTGCGGTGTAAACCGCCTTGATTACAGGAGAAGGCAGTATATAAATCCTTTTAAATAAATAAAAATAAATAAACAAATAGAATGCTAGGAAAGGAATGGAGAATAAAACCAAGGATATTCTAATGCCTCTCTATTGTTCCATGGTTTGATCGCATCTCGAATATTGTGTGCAATTCTGGTCGCTAAATCTTAGAAAGGATATAGCATTATTAGAAAAGGTACAGAGAAGAGCCACCAAAATGGTAAAGGGGATGGAAGGATACCCATATGAGAAAAGGCTTAAAAGGCTAGGGCTCTTCAACATGGAAAAGAGAAGGCTGAGGGGAGGTATGATAGAGGTCTATAAATTAATGAATGGAGTGGAACGGGTTAACGTAGATCAGTTGTTTACGCCATCATAAAGTAGAAAGACTAGAGGGCATGCAATGAAGCTACAATGTATCGTATTTAAGAATAATAGGAGAAAATATTTTTCATTCAAGGCATAATCAAACTCTCAAATTAGTTACTGGAGGATGTAGTAAAAACTGTTAGTGTAGCTGGGTTTAAAAAAAGGTTCCTGGAGGAAAGGCCCATAAACCATTATTAAAGAGGACCCAAGAAATCCACTGTTTACCCCTAGAATAAGCAGAATGGAATTTGTGTACATTTTTGGGAACTTGATAGGTACTTGTGACTGGACTGGCCGCTCTTCGAAACATGATACTGGGTTTGATGGACCCTTGGCCAAACCGGTATGGCATATCTTATGTTCTTATGAGAAATCTCATGAGGAAACAACAGCTAGATCAGCACTGCTTCATTCTTCCTGGAACTAAATAGGGACTGGAAATTAAAATTCTTTTAGAAATAAGAAACCCCGTTTCTAAGGTCTAAAGGTCAGGAGCCCGATATTTGACCGCTATTTACATGGTTTACAGCCCTGTAAACCATGTAAATGCCGCTATCCGGGATATTCAACGCCACTAACACAGCTAGTGCCACTGAATATGCTCTATCTTCTCCTTACAAGCCCTGATGCTAACCAGTTAGCATTGGGGCATGTCAGGGGTGTTTTGGAGAGGAGCACAGGCAGAGACAATCGATAACTGGGTAGCAGAAATATTGCATGCTGCCCGATTAGCGACCTGCGCCTAAAAGACAGATGCGGGAAAAACTCATTTATCTTTAAGTGCAGGAGCTAACTAGGCAGCATGCAATATCACTGCTGCCTGGTTATTGACTGCAGCTGTGCAGCAATCCCAGATATTCAAAGCCAAGGCCACATATGACCCAGGCATTGAATATCTGGAGTTTGAGGTCAGCAGGTAGGGCTATGCGCTGAAGAGGCGCATAGCCCTCCTAACTCAGTAAAGGGCCCCAGGAGATTTCCTTGCTTTAATGGAACCACACATTTTCCAAAGATTTTCTGAACAAAAGATAGTGTGTAGCTCTTCTGCAAGACAATTTATTCTTTAAAGTTTTTCTTGAGTGTTAAATTAAAGGGCAGGTAATTTGTTATTTTTTTGGAATGGGAGGGGATGCAAGTATGTTATCTTCATGTAATTGTTCCCTTTCTTTAGGTTTGATGAACAGTTCCTCTTGGGTTCTATAGTATTTGTGACAGTTTTATGTTATATTTGAGAAAGCATTATTTTCTTTATTCTTCTTGCTATGTCTTTTCTTCCAAATTTGGGTTTGTGGATTTCAGATAAGGATAAATTAGTGGTTTTGCTATTCCATATCAAGAGTTAATTTCTTGCAGAACAATTTTAATCCAAGGTTGAGATCCTCCAATACATAGGAGAACTTTCAAGTGATGTCATTTAGAGAGTTATTTTTAGACATCTTATTCACAATTTCAAGGTATTAAATCTGGGCATTTACACATGGAAATGACATGCATGTAAAAAAGGAGATTTTGTAAAAAATAAATTTACACATGGAAGTCCATAATACATAGAACTTGCAAGAGGGTGTGTCAAGATCATAGATAGGGCGTAGCCTGGGAGGTCAAACATTTGCATGTGTCTACCCCATTCTATACAGGGAATGCACATGTATGACCAGAAATATCCATGTCAGGATTTACAACTGCTCCTTGGCACGTATAGATTTTGAGAGTACTCATTTCAGTCAGTCCTTTACAGGCGTGAATAAGAGGGTTATCCTCCTTAATACATCGTTGTTTATTTCCCCCTCCAAATTGAAATGAAAGATAACTGCATCTGTAGTTAATTGGCAGTGTTTATACAGGTAGGTTTGCAAAATGCACAAAATACACATGCAAGTGCCAGCACTTGCGCGTGTAAGATGCCAAGTTTCCTCATTGATTTTCTCGCATGTTGATGGCTCTCCTACCTCCACATATTGACAAATATATATGCATTCCTGCACTATTTTAGAAAAGGATCCACATTTGGCAGAGATAGATAGCGACAGTAGTACTTTATAAACCTGCAAAAATTGTGGCTAGGTTGAAGCCACCGACATTTACACCAGCTCGGAAGATGGTGTCAATGTATGAATATTCATTCTACATGACCATGCATTTTTTTTAAATAAAGAACATACCTACATTGTGGCTCTGACCATCATCCATCCGAACTGTGCTCTATAACATGTCTATATATGCGTCACATAAAAGTGTGCACTATTTTGTCACTATGTATACTTTTAAGTGCATACCCCATGGGGTAATTTTATAAAAGCTTCCTTATGTGCTTGAAACTGGGTTGTACACACAAAGAAAAAGTTATAAAATTGCCCTCTACATGACCAAACAAGGCACAGAGAATTTTCTAGCATACTGCTGGGAATTTTGTGCATCCCAACCTTGACGCCTCAATTCCGATCTCCACATACTATCTAAGATTTGTGTTTTAATGTAGGTTCATGGTGCTGACCGGAGGAAGACTGCATCATTTCTGCTGGCAAAGGAGGAAAAGTATTCTCTGAAATTATGACTACAGATTCCAGTGGGATGGCACTGAGCCTGTATCATCTTGCTGCAAGTGGAAAGGAAGGCTTGGATCTTTGGGTGTTGCAACAGAAGTCATCCAACACTGTTTGTTTTATTGAGTTGTGGAAGGGAAAGGACTGTGGATTGGCAAGGAAAAGAGAAATCAGTGGCTCTGAGCATAACATAGTGTCAAGATTTAGGCCAGTTATCAGAGCCTTCCATGTCCAGAGTGCTGTAAGCACCTGGGGCTCCCCCGGCCCCAGATATGCCCTCCCTACTCTGCTCCTGGATGCTGTCTGGCTCTCTGCAATGCCTGGCCTCCTTCCTCTTCCTGTTCTCCTGGATCCTCTCTGTGACCTCCTGGGATAAGCTCTTTCTGGATCCATCTTTCCCAGGCCTGGCTTCTGCTGATCTATTTGCATACTTCTCACTCTCCATGTATGTCCTTTTAACACTCAGCACACTTCTTTCACATTGAAAAGCAAAGAATCAACCAAAAGTAAAGAAATTAACCTAATACCACACACACTGTCAACTCACATTCTCATTCACACTCCATTTAGCTCCAGAAGCAATAAGCTCATGCCTCTTTGTCACTTCTTCCAACCCGCCAGTACTCTCCATCCTCCCCACAATATAGACGATTATTCAAAGGGCAATTGTCCTTATAGCAGGATGAAAGGCAAAAATGGGAAAAAATAACACATAGCATATTATCAAGTGGTATAACATAGGGATTCTCAACCCAATCCTTGCCAGTCAGTGTTTCAGGATAACCATAATGAATATGCATAAGTAATATTGGCACACAATAGAGACAGTGTATGCAAATCTCTCTCATGCATATTCATTGTGGTTATCCTCAAAACCTGATCGGCTAGGTGTGTCCCGACAACTTGTTTGAGAAACACTAAATACACAGGGGAAGAGCCTCTTTCAATTGAAAGCAAGTTCTGCTATGAGGGGACATGGGATGAGGGTGAAAAGGGATAGATTCAGTAGTGATATGCGGAAATATTTATTTACGGAAAGAGTGGTGGATCCATGGAATAGTCTTCCAGTGGAGGTGGTAGAGATGAGGACAGTATCTGTTTTCAAAGAAGCATGGGACCAACACAGAGGATCTCTAGAGGAAAAAAAAGGGACTATTGTAGTGGTTGATATGGAAGGACAGACTAGATAGGCCATGTGGTCTTTTTCTGTTGTCATTTTTCTATGTTTCTATGTTTTATGTTCCAACATACTGCGTGGTAATTATTAGCACACATTAAGTGCCTGCTACCATTCTCCTTTTACTTTATCATGACCATGCCCTCATTTCAGTCAAAAATATTAGTGTATCCAATTTCTTACTAATGCATTCTAAATTTTGGATAAATTTACCACACTTTTGTAAAGTGTTTGGCTACAAGGAACTGGAAGGTAGGGACGTTGAGAATTGGTTGGGCACATGTATGTTTGGCTTTTCAAGTGCCGAGATTCATCTTTCCAAATTTTGTAGATTTCTCATTGGCTGACTTTGAAAAGTCCAACCCCTCGGTAGCCCTGACCCAGTTTCATTTGCTCAGAAACACAAACTTTGTCTGGTAAAGGGGAAAGGAATGAATTGAGTGGGAAAGAATTACAAAGATAACATTCAGTTTTAACCAGATAAATCTTTTCAAAATTCACCTTTATGTAAGTATAAAATACCCAGAGGGGTTTTTTTTTTTGAAGGGTACGCAGTGGTACAGAGTTCCAGCATCTTTTTTATTGCTTGCTAAAAGTAACCTGTGGTCCCCGTGTATTAATGAAAGAGTCCTGCATAAGATTACACTGGCACCTTTATTTTCTAGGAAAAATGCACTGAAAATATCAAATGTGTAAATATTATTTTCCCATATGGAATGGTCATAAGCCCATCAATTCTAACAAGAGGAAATCAATGTTTGTTGATTTTCCATGATAAATGAAATGCTTTTTTCTAATAATGTAGGCAAGCATTTTAAAATTGGCAGATTACATAGCTGTCTTCAGCCAAAGTCACTTCTAACAAACATTCTTTATGAAAAGAAGAAATATTTATCTGCCCTTATTTCCAGTGCCCTAAGTGAAAACTTTAAACAAACAAGTCCTCAGATTGCTCACAAAAATAACTATTGATTAAAATAACTATTAAAATAACCATGATCCATCAGATTGTGTCACAAAACCTCTGAATGTTTCCAATTTTTAAATGATTTCTCAAAAGAATCAATTTAAAAAAATCATTAAGCAACAAAGGTAACCAACTAACTTTTAACCAGTAACCATTAAGAAAAGTTTAAGTGGAACCTATTAAACCTGATTTAGAGCTGAAAATTTACCAGCCTGAAAAAATGAGCCTATTAGATTTAGGATGTTCTTAAGTTTAGAATGGACTTATTTAGTGATGCCAGATAGTGTAGGAACACGCTGCCAGTCTTTGGAATGTGAGTATGCTTGTTCAGTGAGAGTTGGCAGTTGAATGTGAGAAAGATAAGAAGTGTTATGTGTGTTGTGAATGTGGGGGCCTCCAAAAGTTGAGTTTTCCTGTTGAATTTGAATGGTTTCTGCTGTGTGTGATAGCTAAGGATAAATGATAAAGTTCGTAAGTCAATTTAATTTTTTTTTCTCAAGTAAAGGAGATTTTAGAGTTGGGGTTTAATTAAGGGACTGACGAGTACCTGATATTGTGGAGAGAGACCTTTAGTTAAGAGGATTAGCATGAAGACAGAGAAGAACGTTATTTTTAAAGGATATTTATTTGTTTTAGTTATTTATTTTTGGGAGATTTTTAAGCTCTTTGCCAGAATTGCTGCCCTAATCTAACCTAAGAGGTGACAAATAAACTAAAGACAGAGGAAGGAAAGTTCCCAAGAGAGGGACGTAGTCCGGATCTTATCCTTGTTAGAACAATTTATGGGGGGGGGGGGGAGGGGAGTTTGGTGATTCTGGGAGGGGAAATATAGATATAAAAGTAAAATTGAGAGTACACTAGTACTAATATAGAGACCAGGAGACATATGACGTATGACGTTGTAGGAAAGTGTGAGAGGGAATATATGTGTGAGAGGGAATATATTGAATGAACTTGTGAGGACATGAGCAATGTTCTGAAAGCGAAGTGAGTAAAGATGAGAAGGTTATATGGGTGAGCAGTGAGAGTATGAAAGAGAATAAAATATTTTTTTTCCCATCTGCCACAGAAAGCTTGCAATACAACTTCCCCATTTTTTTTCCTTCTTAGAGGAGGGAGGCAGTAGTGGGGAAAGGGAATACGCTGCAGGGAAGGCGTTTAGAGAAAGAAGGGGAAGGGAGGGAACGATATCCCATCAGAAAAGAAGCCGAGAAGAAGATGTCTTCCAGGTTCCTGCAATGACAAACTGAATTACTGCAGAAGTGTCTGTTCCAGAAAATAAACAAGATTTGGGCCCCAACGATCTTCTACTTGAACTTTAATAAGTGCTATTTATGTGCACATTCCTAAGGCAAGGGGTTTTTTTTTAGCTCAAATTTAAATTGGTTTAGTTGGATTATTTTATTTTCCATTTGTAAATTCTTATTTATTGTACATATTAACTTACCTGATGTTTACTACTTACCTGGTATTCTCTGGGTTTGGTTTTCCCCAAATAAATTTTGTAGCCTCTAGTGTTACAAAGGCTCAAATCAATCCTTAATTTTAGATTTTTTTTATTTGTCAGTTGTTTTCCTACTTTGCTTACTTTCTTGTGAGAAGGAGGTGAGAATATTTCTGGGAAATCTAGGTTATTTTTGTTCCGAGTGTCCCAACTGAAATTGTTGAATAAATGGTATAATAACCCCAGACACTGTGACATAATCCTTTCCATGTTTCAGCTCTAATGTAGATAATGTGGTGCTATAAGCTGCACCTATTTAGGTGATGTTAACTGTGCCTTGCTATCTGCTGCATTAACAGTGGGGGTATACAAGACCAAAAAGAAGTTTGGTTTGTGCTCATTTGAAACATAGGGGCTTGTTTACAAAGCCGCGGTAGTGGTTCGCGATCGCGATCGCAACCGCGGCCCCATTGAAATCAATGGGGCCGCGGCTCCGATTACGATCGCAAACCGCTACCGCGGCTTTGTAAACAAGCCCCATATTATTCCTAATTTTTGGGTGGTTTTCTGTGTTTGTTTCACTTATTCATTCTTTGTATGCACATTTTAAGGGTTATTTTAAAAGCACAATTCACAATTGGAAGTCTGAAAAAGGGAATCATAGAGATGTCCAGGGGCGGCCCAAGGGGGGTGCGGGGCCATGTGCGGAGACTCGGTGCGGGGCCTCATTTGCATAAGTGGCCTTATTTGCATAAATATTTGCATAATGTTACCATACACTAACTTTTAGTAAACATGTCTCTTAATGAGTGTATGGATAAAGAAAGACTAAAAGATTTCTACATTACTATAATCCAGTGCCAACCGCCAAGCACATTAGGAACTACTACAAACGCTGCCCATTTAGAACCCATAGCAAACCCGCTGTATCCTGACAGCATTACCAGGACTCACAAAGCACCAGTCCCTACCTATCAAAAGGAAACACTGCAAATATTAAACCAGTACATTTCAGAGAATACTGGGGAAAGAGAACAAGTGGCAATGTCAAATAGGAAATTACATAAACAGAATACCTCAGCTCAGTTACATATGCAGAACATAGACCATCACCAAACAAGGAATCGCAATTTAGAAACAGGAAGGCAATGATTTAAACTGGGAACCCCAAAAGCCAAACTTGGAATGTACAACAACACTGTAGAAATAAAACTATAAATCAATTTCCTCTTGTACCAAACAAAGCGCAGACGTTAATGATGCACATTTCCCAGAACTTTCATATTCCAGTTAATAAATTCAAAATAAAGAGATATATTTCTACCTTTTGTGCATTTTTTTTCAGTTGCAATTGCTCCAGCCACTTTCTTCTGGTTTCTTCATGTTTTCTGCTAACTCTCCATCGTCTGCTGTCCATTTGTCCTTTCTTCTCTCTTCTAGTTTTCTTTCCATCCTCTCTCTCTACATCTGCTTTAACATACTAATCTTTATCCTTTTGCTCTTTCCTCATTCTTATTTCATCCACACAAATTTTACCCCTCCATCCTCAATCCCCACTTACTCTCCCAATACCCGGCCAATTGTAGATTTTTCATCCCTCCCACACAAAATATTTTTCCCCTCTCCATTTTACTCTGCCAGCCCCATCCCATTCTAATCCTCCCCCAACATCAGCTCCCTTCTAGTTCCAGTCTCACCCAGCATCCATTCCCTTCTAGTCCCTGCATCAGCCCATTTCCAGTCCTAGCCCCCCATCAAACCCATTTCCAGTCCTAGCTCCCCCATCCATTTCAGTCTGAGTCCCTTCATCAGCTCATTTCCAATCCTAGCCCCCCATCAGCCCATTTCTAGTCATTTCCTAGCCCCACCATCAGCCCATGTCAAATCCTAGCTCCCCTCCACTCAGCCCAATTCCAGTCCAAGCCCCCCCCATGAGCCTACTTCCAGTTCTAGCCCCTCCATGAGTCCATTTCAATTCAAGCCCCCACCACAGCCCATTTCCAATCTTAGCTCCCCCCAACAGCCCATTTCCAGTCCTATCCTAGCTGCTCCATCAGCCCATTTTCAGTTCTAGCTCCCTTCCCTCACAGCCCATTTCCATTCCAAGCTCCCTCCCCATCAGCTATTTGCAGTTCAAGCCTCCCCGTCCACTCAGTCCATTTCCAGTCATAGCAATCCCCCAACCCATTACCAGTCCTAGCCCCCCATCAACCCATTTTCAGTTTAAGCCCCCCCCCTATAACCCATTACCAGTCCTAACCCCCCATCAGCCCACTTCCAGTCTTAACCCCATCAGCCCATTTCCAGTCAGCCCCCCATAGCCCATTGCCAGTCCTAACCCCCCCCATCAGCCCACAGCCCATTACTAGTCCTAACCACATCAGCCCACCTCAAGTCCTAACCCCCCCCATCAGCCCTTTTCCTGTCCTAGCGCCCCCATAGCCCATTAGCAGTCCTAACCCCCTCCATAGCCCATTAGCAATCCTAACCCCCATCACCCTATTTCCAGACCGCCCCCATCATCCCACAGCCCATTACCATTCTTAACCCCCCCAGCCCATTTCCAGTCCTAACCCCCCATCACCCCATTTCCAGTCAGCCTCCATCAACCCCCAGCCCATTACCAGTCTTAACCCCCCCAGCCCATTACCAGTCTTAACCCCCCCCAGCCCATTTCCAGTCAGCCTCCATCAGCCCCAGCCCATTAGCAGTCTTAACCCCCCCCCCAGCCATTTCCAGTCCTAACCCCTCCCCAGACCATTTCCAGTCAGCCTCCATCAGCCCCAGCCCATTTCCAGTCCTACCCCCCCCTCCAGCCCATTTGCAGTCCTAACCCCCCCCCCCAGCCCATTTCAAGTCAGCCTCCATCAGTCCCAGCACATTTCCAGTCCTAACCCCCCCCTTGCACTTTTCCTGTACTAACCCCCCCCCTTGCACATTTCCAGTCCTTACCCCCCCCCTTGCACATTTCCAGTACTAACCCCCCCTTGCACATTTCCAGTCCTAAACCCCCCCCCCCTTGCACATTTCCAGTCCTAACCCCCCACCTTGCACATTTCCAGTCCTAACCCCCCCCTTGCACATTTCCAGTCATAACCCCCCATCACCCCATTTCCAGACAGCCTCCATCAGCCCCCCCCCCCCTTCCCTTCCCTTCCCTTCCGGCAAATTTAAAAACAAAAACCTGGCTCTATCTGCTGCCGCGTCCGTCGCAGCAGCGGCAGAATGGCGTGTCCCGCGGGGCCCCCTCTCCACGTCGAGCCCTCTGCAAGGGCTTTCAGATTCGCGAAGGGAGAGTGCTCCCTCGCGTCTCTGTAAAGCCCGCAGGGGCTAATGGGAAATTTCCCATCAGCCCCTCGCGTCTAAAGGGGCTGATGGGAAATTTCCCATTAGCCCCTGCGGGCTTTACAGAGACGCGAGGGAGCACAACTCTCCCTTCGCGAATCTGAAAGCCCTTGCAGAGGGCTCGAAGAGGAGAAGGGGCCCCGCGGGACACGCCATTCTGCCGCTGCTGCGACGGACGCGGCAGCGGCAGCAGCTAGAGCCAGGTTTTTGTTTTTAAATGTAATAAAAAAAAAAGCAGAATGTTCTTTGCGAGGGGCCCCCTGAAACGCGGGGCCCTGTGCAAAAAACATTCTTGCTCAATGGACGGGCCGGCCCTGGAGATGTCCCCAGAGCCATTTTAGAAGTCAGGGCTGTGGACGTCCCCAGCATGACATCCAAGCCTAAAAAGGGAATGGGGAGGTGTGGCCACGGCATTCCTAAGAACCTGAACGTCTTAGGCTGATCTCAGAAATGTTCTGGATGTCCCAAATTGTGTCTAAAGTTATACCTTCTCCAGACATGAACAGACATCCGAAAATTGTTTGGTTTGCCAAGAAAATATCTTGACGGTGTGGAGAAGCAGCTACACTGCTACTCCCTGTAATTTACCATATATCAATGAACACCAACGGGGAATGGGGCTGCATGTTTTCACTTTGCTATGTTGCTGGACGTCCCCTTATGCCAGCTTGCCTTGGATGGACATCCGTGACCCAAGCGTCCCTAATGAGAATGTCTATATGCCCGGCCGCGTGCATGTCCATGTTGATCAAGCCTATGTTCCTGAAATCAGCCAGAGATATAAACATCCCTGACATTTTTCTGCACATTCATCTCTAATTTTACTTGACATCTCTTCTAAAATCCCCTTCTGCATTCATGCTAGAACTTTTTATGCATACATACAAGTGATTTGTTTGCACTCTAAATTTTTTGGTGCCCAAATAAACCAAATGCCTCCTCAGAAAAGCACACCCCTAGCTAACAATTTCTGTTTCTAACATATTTTAACCACCTCCATGTTAACTGGAAGGCTAGTCCCTATCCATTCCCTATCTTGTCTCTACCATTCTGAAATCTGTTTCAACTTAGCTGCTGCATGGATATTATTGTGAGCTAATTTCTAAGCTAGTCAAATAATGGATTAAGTTAGTCAAATAAAAAGCTATCATCTTATATTTTTGTAGCCTGTGTCCTATCTTTTATTTGGGTGCAAAGGTTCTTTGGGCAGTTTTGTGACAAGAATGTACTAAGTACTACTGATGGGAGAACTAACAATTACCATGCATTTTAGCACTAACAATTACCATGCATTTTAGCACTAACAATTACCGTGCATTTTAGCAAGTAGTAACTGGCCATGGTACAACCTAACACGTACGCTGGCCAGCTACTGACCACTGAAATATTTGTTAACTGGCAATTGCACAGTACTGTGGACAGTGGGCAGGATGAAGGAAAATATGTGGGTGGCCAAAACAGTAGCACACAAGCACAGTTACTGTGGCACTTAGCACAGGTTCATCTAATAGCACCTCTGTAGGTGGTGTTAGGTGCCCCCACATTACTGTGCTGCTTATTGAGGTACCCCCATATGAATTCGCTGTTGGGAACACACACTTAAGCTGCATTAGTAATGCATGTTAAATGCAAACTCTTAGTGGCATTTAGTAAAAGGGCCAATAAGTCAAGGTCCTAGGTTTGAGGAATGTTCTCTTGCATCTCTGAGATTAATAAACACATTGCTGCACAATGTGGTGTTGTTCCAAAATAAATTATTTTACTGGGGTACTTGATGCAACTGAATGATGTGAAATGGAGGGAGTTATTTTAGAAGTTCAGAGGTTTTGTGACCAGACTGATGGATCATTGAAGAGTTCTTTTTGTGAGGAATTTGAGGATTTTGTTTGTTTAAAGTTTCCATTTGGGGAACTGGAGATAAGGGCAGTATAGACACACCTGCGATTTTGGGATCAGGGAGATATATGGCCCTGTGCGCACCACATTCAGAGAAGATATACGTAGCAGATGCTCCCCATCGCCGTGGGGCCATGCCTCTGCTCACAATACGTACAGCTCCTAAACCGAAGCCCACAACAGCAGATGTCAGCATAGCCGGCATACTGTCTATTGCACATTGTTCTGTTAATGTGGGGATGGTTTTACTGTTTTGCACACTTAGACATATCCCTCACCTCTGCACTGCACTTCAGATCAAACACAACCTTTTCTCCATATGGCACGCAATGTAGGACAGGGCAGAATCTTCTTTAAGTCATGCCCTTATTGCATGGTTCTGCAGGAATAACTTGTATGTTAACGGGGATGTCCGGGGACATTTGGGGGCCTTTCCTGCATACCCTTTTTGCCTCTCAATGGCTAACCATGCCTCTGTTCTGCCCCTCCCCCTCCCCCCATGTTTTACAATCCCCTTACTAGCGCCATGTACATGCAGGGCCGCGGGGCTACAGAATACGGTGGTGTATGTTTTCGGGGGATGGACATCTATCCCACATGTTTAACTAGCCTATTCACATTTCAGAATGGCATTCATAGAGAATGCACATATATGACTATAATTGTCCATTTTGGGATATTCTGTTGCTCTCATACACATATAGGTTTTAAAAAAGTAACCTTTTTCTCTAGCCCTTTTAGAAGGGATTAAGGGATTATCCTCCTTAATCCCCCTAATTTATTTCACCCCTCCAGACTGAAATTAGATAAAAATAGTGGCACCTCTACTTAATATATTTATATATTTTATTTTTAAATGAGCTTTGTTAACCGCAAAGTCATAACGACTCCTTGCTGTGTGCAAGCAGAGTCACTAAAAAAGTTCATTTTACCACACATTTGAGACCACCCCCCTGTATGTATCCCACACTTATTGTGGGAAACCCTCTCTTGAAAGTAAGTTTTTAAGTCCTTATAAAAGTCTTTCAAATCATCCAGGAGACACAATTCCCTAGGTAGAGAGTTCCAGAGGAGGGGGGCCTGTATTGAGAATGCGGATGAGATGTTGGGCTTTATGCATTTATTTATTAACAATTCTTATATATTTTATTTATTAACAATTCTTATATACCGCACTATTTACTATCAGCGCGGTTTACATTGAACAGAAACATCCGACAGCTTACATATGTCTGGTCATTACATTTAACAGGGAGTAGAAACTTGGAGAAACGGGGTAACTATATACATCAGTGGTTCTCTTGAATAGGGAAACATGGTCAACTATATACATATATGGTACAACTATACAGGAAACTGCTTGTAATTTACATTGCGGGGTCGGCCTGTTGCGAGGGTCTGCCTGTTTGACTATTACTAATGTTGTTGTGGTGATCACTATTCGCTTGGGGATTATGCTCAGGGCTGTTAATGAGATATTTAAGGAAGAGGAAGTGTTTTAGTGCCTTTCTGAACTGGCTCAAGTTGGGGATTGCTCTGATGTGTGCTGGTAAAGTGTTCCATAAGGTTGGGGTGCAGAGTCGGAAGGCTCTGTTAGCTGTTGATCTGGTGCATCTCGTGGTTTCCTTTTGGATAACTAGCATGTTCAACTCTGTGGGTCTTCGCGGCCTGTTTGGTGCAGGTAGTTGGATGAGGTCAGAAAGGGAGGATGAGGTAAGCCCCTTGGCAGCTTTGAAAGTTAGCAGTAATGTCTTAAAACTGATCCTTGCTTGAATGGGGAGCCAGTGTAACTGTTTTAGGAGGGGTGTGACATGGTCTCTCCTGAATGCTCCAAAGAGTACCCGCGCTGCACTGTTCATAGCCAGTTGCAGGGGGCTCAGGGTGGACCGGGGGAGTCCTTGTAGTATGAAGTTTGAAAAGTCAAAATGGGGAATTATAAGGGCTTGATAAATGGTGCGGAAATCATCCGGTTCGAGCAGCGTGCGTAGGTGTCTGAGGGATCTGATTTTGAAATAGATTGCCTTGACAGTATTGGCTATGTGGTTCTTCATGTCAAGGTTTTGATCCAACATTACTCCAAGGCAATGTATCGCAGGTTTCACTTGTAGTTCAGCATCCTTTACCTTGACACAGCTAGGTGGGGTGAAGTTTGTATTCCTCGAGACAAAAAGGACTTCCGTCTTTTTGTGCTGTATTCGTAGATTTTGTGACCAGAGCCACTCTGATATGGTGTCGAAACAGTCAGTGGGGTGAGGTCTAGGTTATCCAATGATATTGGCATGTATAATAGTACATCGGCTGCATATATCATGTAGCTGACATTGAAGGATCTGATGACGTTGCAGATGGGTTGGATGTATATATTAAACATTAGTGATGATAGGGAGGATCCTTGAGGCACACCTTGATTTTGTTGGAATGGTTCCGACGTAGCCCCGTCAGCTCGGACATGCTGCCATCTTCCGGACAGGTAAGATTTGCACCATTCTAGCGCTGTTCCGGAGATACCTTTTTCCCTTAGCCGGCAGATGAGGATTTCGTGGCATACCGAGTCAAAAGCTGCTGCTATGTCTAAGAAGATGAGAGCGAAACCATGTCGTATGTTATCCATACCTGAGATAATATTGTTAAAAAGGGCTGTGAGTAGTGTTTCCACTCCATGTGATTCTCTGAATCCATGTTGTGCTGGATCAAGTGGGGCTGAGGTGTCTATGTGATCCTGTAGTTGCCTGCGCACTATTTTTTCAATGATTTTTGCAAGCATTGGTATGCTAGATATGGGCCTGTAGGACTCTACTTTTTGAGGATCAAGTTTGGTGTTCTTTAAAAGAGGTCTTACAGAGGTCTGCTTGAGGGTAGGTGGGAAAGAGCCAGTGGTAAAGGATTGGTTTAAGATTTTGACTATGATTGGAGATAGGTCACATCGTAGGTCCTTTATCCAGTGTGCAGGACAAGGATCTGTGTGCGCAGTGGTAGTATTTAGGGCTAGGATGGTATCTTCAATAATTTTCTTCGAAGGAGTGGAGAAGGATGTCAGTGATGTTGGGTAGTTTTGTTCATCAGGAGGGTCCGGTATTAATATTTTGTCAGTCTTGCACATTTTAGATTGCATGTAAACCGCATAATCCTGTGGGTGAATACCGCTTTGGAGCTCAGGGGTTGGTTCTTTGGCAAGCGTTTTAACTAAGTTAAACAAGTCATGCGGTTTATTAAGTGACCGTTTCAGGGCGTCTGTGTGGTATTGCCTGATCTTGTCTGTGATGGCTTTACGATGTGCAGCCAGGTGTTGGATGTAGGCTGATTGGTCACTGCTGGTGCGTGACTTCCTCCAGCGCTTTTCCAGCCATCTTAGAAAGGTTAGTGAAGCCTTTAAGTCGGCTGTGAACCATGGGGCTGGAGATCTTCTCTTTGGTTTCTTGTTCGTTGGAGGGCGGATCGCAATTGTGCTGAGTTTGCTGTTCCAAGCAGAGATCAACTCATCTAGGCTTAAGGCGGTCTCATCAATGAGTGTGCGTGTTTCAGCAAGGATGCGTTCCCTGTTAAATGGGTGGAATCTTCTGGCAGCTGAGTTAGCAGTCTTGCTTGTGTCTGTTTTTGGCTTTGGTGAACATTTGAGGGTAGGCATCTGAGTTTGTGGTCGGTCCATGGGACTGCAGTTACTGATAGCACAATGTTTTGTGGTTGATCCAGAATTAGTTGGGGGGCAAATATGAGGTCAAGAATGTTACCTTTCTCGTGAGTAGGTTCCTGCACCATTTGCGTGTATCCAAGGATATCTAGTGCTTCTATGAATGAAGTTGCTTGAGTGTCCTGTAGTGATGGTAGGTTGATATCACCTAAAATTCAATTAGGTTTATGCATAACTCTAACAGAAGGAATAGACAGTAATCAATCATCCTGAAACTGAAGTGCCCTAGCTGGGACATAAGGATGGATCTTCAAACTAAGAAAGCATGGTGTCATGCCTTGAAGAATCTTAGAAACCAATATTGAGATCTTAACTTTACAGGAATCCGGTGAAGCTTAAATAGTAGAGATATAGTGTAGGGGCGGCTCAAGGGGCGGCTCAAGGCAGTCTGCTGCCTGAGGCAAAGAATGAGATGGAGCCCCCCCCCCCCCCACCCACCACCACCTTAGAGGGGTCGGGGCTTTTTCAGAAATCCAATCAAAGACTGAACCAAACCAAAAAGCCAATTAGATTATATGGAGGAAGATGTTTGCACACAGGGCTGTATTGAACTCTAATCGCGCCTTGTGCGACTTGCAACTCGGATGCATGCCCCCCTCTCCATCCAGTGCTGCCTGCTCTTTCCCTGCTGCTGCCACCCTCTGTTTTTTTTTCATGGCGGCACTGACAGCAGGGAAAGAGCAGGCAGGGAGGAGGAGGGGGACATGCACCCGATCTGAAAGGCGCCGGCACTCTAATCAGATCTGTCCCTCCCTGCTCTGACATCATGTCAGAGGAGGGAGGGACCAGACCTGCTTAAAGTGCTGTGAAAAGGCTTGGGGTGCATTTTAACTGCCTGCTATTGTCCTGCCAGCAGCGGCAGGGCAACAGCAGAGAGCCGAAATGTGCCCCCCAAGCCTTTGCGCCTCGTGCAGCTGCACTGCTTGCACAAGGCTAGGTACAGTCCTGTTTGCACACCAAGGAACTAAAAGACAGCAAGAATCAATAGCACAGTTTATAAAACTAAATTATAACCAATTTTAATTTTGTTATAAACTGCGTTATAGTTCTCGCTTTTTCTTTTTCAACATATATTTTGCATCCACAGTAGGTGCAGAGCAGAACCAGGACATTCACCCTCAGAACTCAATATTTAAAAAAAAATCTGATTCTGATCATCTCACTAACAACAACAACAACCACTATTCTCCAGTACCAAGCATATTGTGAACTAATAAAAAACCCTACAACAAAAAGCAAATCTACCATACCATATCATACCTGCACAAACTTCCAAAAGTCACATAAGGAGCCCATCCAAAAGAGCATCACTGTAAATACTACAGTGGGCCCTGGAACATCTATACACCTATTTGAAGAGCTGAACAAGTCAAATTACTACAGTATAGTATAGATCTTTATATACAAACTGCATGTTAACAGAACACCTGACCTCAGTCATACACGCACAACATCGACCCTCACCAAATACAGAATAAGTAACCACAATCTAAAGTAAAAATAAAAATATGTAGACAAAATTTAAACTGAAACCCCAAAGAAGCCAGAGTTCACATGCAGTGCAACATCTGATAAATAAGAGATGCAGTTCCCCAATACTGTGTAAAATATAAAAATAGCAAAAAGTCCAATCACCAAAATTAAATAAAAAAAAATTCTACCTTTGTTGTCCGACCATTTTATTCTCTGATCATGCTGGTCCTGATCTGAGACTTCTGCTTTCCTGTCTTCTCTTAGCTCTCTTTCTGTGGTCTATGGTCCATGGTCCATCTGCCATTTCTTATCTCTTCTTTTGTTTTCTTCACTTCCTTCCATCAGCCCATTTCCAGTTCCAGTAACCCTCCCCAGTATCAGTCCTCTTTCTAGTCCTCCCCTCCTAGTACCTTCCAGTGTCAAACACCTTGCATTCCCATGACTGCCACTGGTGTCCATTCCCTTCCAGTCCCCCTCCTTTCCCACCGTCCAGCCCCTTCTAGTCCAAATACCATCTCAGGTATCAGCTCAGGTCCACTCGCAGTACCACCCCCCAGTCAGCTCCCTTCCTGCCGCCCTACCCTCTGTCCATCTCCCTTCCTGTGTCATGTGCATGTCAGCTCCCTTCCAGCCTCCTCCCTATTATCCAGCCAGCTATCACTCCCATCCCCAAGTGTCAGCTCCCTTCCAGTCCCCTTCAGTACATCTCAGGTGTCAGCTCCTTTCCAGCCCCTTCCTTACCTTCCTTACCTTCCTGCCCCATCCTTCCCCTGGCAGACCCTCTCAGTATCTGCTCCATTCCAGTCCTATTCTACCATCCCCCCGCATCAGCCCATTTGTAGCCCTAGTCCCTAGTTTTATTCCAGGGCCAGCAGCACTCTCCTCCCCTCCCCTATTAGCCCATTTTCTGTCCCAGCCCATTTCTAGTCTTATCCCCTTTATCAGCCCACCCCAGTCCTAGCCCCACAATCAGCCCATTATCAGTCATAACCCTCCAATAAGTCCATTTTCAGTTCTAGCACCCTAATCAGCCCATTTCCTGTCCTAGTCTCCCCCCATAGCCCATTACCAGTCCTACCCCCATCAGCCCATTTCCAGTTCTAAACCCCCATCAGTCCATGTCCAGTCCTAGCCCCCCTGATAGCCCATTACCAGTCCTAGCCCCCACCGATCAGCCCATTTCCAGTCCTAAGCCCCCATCAGCCCATTTCCAGTTCTAACTCCCCCACGATAGCCCATTATCAGTCCTAGCCAGTCCTCCTGATCAGTCCATTTCCAGTTCTAAACCCCATCAGTCGATTTCTAGTCCTAACCCCCCATCATCCCATTACCAGTTCTAACCCCCCATAGCCCATTACTAGTCCTAGCCCCCTCCCGATCAGCCCATTTCCAGTACTAACCCCCCATCAGCTCATTTCCAGTTCTACCCCCCCAATCAGCCCAGTTCCTGTCCTACCCCCCCAGCCCAATTCCAGTCCTAGCCCCTCCCCCTCCCCCACAGGGAAATTGAAAAAGTAATAATCCAGTGTAAGAAGCAGCTGCGGCTGCCATTAAAGTTGTGGCAGCGGCAGAATGAGGAGCTCCGGGGGGGTGGGCGGCCACGGGGCTCCTCATTCTGCCGCTGCCGCCACTGGAATGGCAGCAGCAGCTGCTTCTTATGTCGGAGTTTGTTTGTTTGTTTTTATTTTGGGAGGAGTAAGGGAGGAGTGGTCTAGTGGTTAGGACAAGGTACTTCAGGCCGGAGGGACGGGGGTTCAAGTCCCACCTGGGGACAGCAATCTCAGGCCGGAGGGACTGGGATTTCTAGTCCTATAGGCACTCCTTGTGGTCTTGGGCAAGCCACTTAACCCTCCATTGCCCATGTTCCCTGTAAGTATTAGCGTATGTGTCATATCCCCTCATGTTAAATGTATCCCCCAATTGACCGCTTTGACCCGGTGAAAAGCAAAATATAAATATAAGCTAAATAAATTTTGAAGGCCAAGTGAAGCGGTATTTTTTGGGGGCAATTTTGCTGCCCCCAAAAAGTTGCCGCCTGAGGCCACCACCTCACTTGGCCTCATTATAGTGCCACCCCTGATAATATTTGCTCAACTCTTTTATGAGCTTAGATATGGCGTTCTGGAGAACCTGAACCTATTACAGATCCCTAAGATGATGCCAACTGACACAGAATTACAATAGTCCAGCCTAGGAAGGAACAAGGCCCTAGTCATCACCTCAAGATGAGTAGCAGACAAATAGGGGCATAGTTGGCTTACCTGTAACAACAGGGGAAAATATATTTTACTAGGTGAGAAATATTGGCACCCAGAGATAAATACTAAGTTAGGGATAAAAAATAATGCCTGTATCTCCAACTTAGTAGCATCAAGTTTCAGGCCCAGCAATCAGAACTAAGCAGCCAATTGCACCATTGAACCCTGGATGGCCCCCCAGAGGTCAACCAAATCTCTCAAGAATGGGGTCAAAATTGAACATCATCAACATATAGAAGAATAGGCCAGTAGCCTGCATAACTTGACAGAGGAAAAGCAAAAAAATGTTGAACAAATAAGGGGAGAGCACAGATCTCTGAGAGACACTCCACACAATTGGACTCAGGGGGAAATACCATTTGCCAAATAGAAAGTCTGCTCTTTCCCATTCAAATAGCAGCTAAACCATGTCAAAGCATTTCCACTAATCCTCGTCATTGTCAAACATGCCAGACGTTTGTTATGACACACCATTTCGCATGCTGCCGAACATCAAGCAGCAAGGAGAACCTTGCTGACTCCTGTCTAGTAATGCATGGATGCATTTATGTGTGTAGGTTTGAAAAAATAGCACTGACATTTACATGTAGAAGTTGAAGACCTCTGTTCATTTATCCTGCATGCAGATTTGCCAAATTGGTTTTCCATCTGCATGTATTGGCAAATACATGTGCACTCCAGAGCAGTATCTGACTCCAGAACACCGGGAGTAGACGCACAGTGTGGATCTGGCTGACTATGTGTTTTTATTCTTTCTCTTTTGCTTTCTCAGAATAGTTTCTAGCTGCTTGTACCTTACTTGACTCTTTGAATTGGTTGTTCAAAAAATCTTTTTAACTTGCTGCCTGTGCTTAACATTGTTCCCTTGAAAATAGCTTAATAGTTTATGTAGGTTTGTTTTTTTTTTGTTTGTTTTTTTTAATCTTAGAGAAATGAATGGTGCAATATAGGAATTACTCAGCTCTAAAAAAAAGTGTTCAGACTTTCAGCCTACTTTGAAAAAGTCGCTGAAAAGAAAATCTTTAGCCAAGCCTCTGGTAGTTAACAGTTGCCCAGCAGCAGTCTCTGGCTCAAGAAAGTCAAACCAAGGAAAGGAGAAAATAAATGGGGGGAGGGGAGGAAACATAAGAACATAAGAAGTGCCATACTGGGACAGACCAAGGTCCATCAAGCCCAGTATCCTGTTTTCAACAGTGGTCAATGCAGATCACAGGTACCTGTCAGGTTCCCCAAAAGATACACTGATTCCACAATGCTTATTTTGGGGTAAGCAGTGAATTTCCCAGGCCCTCTTCAATAATGGTTTATGGACTTTTCCTCCAGGAACTTGTCCAAAAACCTATTTTAAACCCAATTGTGCAGGCCTGCTATGGAGGGTTCCACTGTGTCTGTCCTATGCCATTTTGAATTCTGTCACTGTATTTGCCCCCACTTCCATCAGGAGGGCAGTCCAAGCATCCACCACCCTTTCAGTGAAAAAGTATTTCCTGATGTTGTCTTTCAGTTTACCCCCTTACAGCTTCATGTTATGCTCTCTATTTTTACATCTTCCCCTTCTTTGAAAAAGGTTTGTTTGTTCATTAATACTCTTTAAGTATTTAAAGGCTTCTGTTTTAATAACTTTGAATATTTTTGTGGCATCTGCAACTTGATCACATCACTGGTTAATCCCATTTCCAGGTCATTTATAAATATGTTAAAAAGCAGCTGGCTCAGCACAGATCACTGGGGTACTCCATTATTCACCTTTCTCCATTGAGAAAATGGGCTATTCAGCTATATTCTCTGCTATATTTATTTAGCAGTGCTTATATACTGCTTTTCACTGGATCAAAGCGATATACGTTCAGGTATGGTATGTATTTCCCTTGTCCCCGAAGAGCTCACAATCTACATTTTGTACCTGAGGCAATGGAGATTTAAATGGCTTGCCTAAGACCATAGGAACTCCTGTGGGACTAGAAACCCCAGTCCCTCTGGCCCAAGATTGCTGTTTCTGTCTTCTAATTAGTTCCTGGTACACAATAATATACCATGACTTTTTAATCTGGCCAAGAGTCTCTCATGACGGACTTTGTAAAAGGCTTTCTGAAAATCCAGATACACTATATCAGCTGGCTCACCTTTGCCTGTTTATTTATACCTTTAAATAAATATAAAGGATTAGTAAAACAAGGCTTTCCTTGGCTAAATCCACGTTGGCTTTCTTCCATTAAACCATGACTATCTACATTTTGAGTAATTGTTTTTCTTTATAATGGTTTCTACCATTTTACCTGGTATGGATGTCAGGCTTACCGGTCTGTAGTTTCACGGATCACCCCTGGAATCCTTTTTAAAAATTGGCATTACAATGAACATTCTCCAGTCTTCAGGTATTACAGATGATTCTAATATTAGTTCACAGATTACTAATAATAGATCTGCAATCATATTTCACTAACACCCTTGGATGTATGCCATCTGGTCCAGGTGATTTGTTACTCTTCTGTTTATCAAATAGTTGTAATACATCTTCCCGGTTTATCAATTTGCTTTCAATTCTTCAGATACATCACCTTTAAATACTACTTCAGGCATGGGTAACCTCCCTACATCTTCTTCAGTGAAAACAAAGCAAAGAATTTATTCAATCTCTCTGCTATGACCTCATCCTCCTTTAGCGCCCCTTTTACCCCTCTATCATCTAATGGTCCAACTGACTCTCACAGGTGTTTTGCTATAAATGTACTTGAAAAAAAATGTTATTATGTGTTTTTGCTTCCACAGCAAACTTTTTTTCAAATTATTTCTTTGCGTGCCTTATCAATGCCTTGCATATAATTTGCCAGTGCTAATAATGTTTCCTGTTTTTGTCATTTGGCTTCTTTTTCCATTTCCTGAAACACTTTTTTTTTTTTTGCTGCAGTAGCCTTTATGATCTCATCTTTAAATCATGCTGGCAGTTTTTCAGCCTTCCTTCCACTTTTTGTAAAGCATGGAATAAATCTGGTCTGCGCTTTCAAGATTATATTTTTAAACAACACCCATGCTTGATGCAAATCTTTAACCTTTGCTGCTCCTTCTAGATTTTTCTTACCTCACTGTATCATAGGGGTATGTTTACTAAAGTCCGGGAATTTGCGCGCCGCAAATCAGCGCACGGCAACGCGTCACTTAAACGGTGACAAACGCTCCTAAACGCCCCGCACAGGTTCGAGGAACCCCCGTGAATGTGCGCGACCCACTACCGGGCCCCGCACAAATACGGGCCCGCAACGGTCCGAAAGAGGCGTGTAACGGCGACCGGAGGGCGGAGGACGGTCCCCGAGGGGCGGAGAGACGGGGTCAATGGGCGGGTAAGGGGAGGGGAGAGGCTCCCCGCACATGAACGGGGCCGAATTTCCCATGAAAAAATAGCGCGAGTGAAACAGTCGCGCTAGAGGTCATATAAAGGCAAGAGAAACCATTTCCGTTAGCAATGTACAGCAAAATCGGGGAAACCTGCAAAACGTAAGCAGTTTGAGACATGTGCACAGCAGAAAGGTGAAAGTAAAAATAGACAATGACCAGAAAATCAATAATAAAAATAGTAATGCAGCTTGTGAACAGGTACAGTAATGGGCAAATATATAAAAGCACACCCAGGACAGTCCAGAAAAAAAAGATATGAATGTAGGAAGGGCCTGGAGCTGAGACTCCCCCAAAAATAATTCCCAGCCCTGTGGCTGTCCTGGGTGTCTTCCAAATGGTTGCCCACCAATATCACTGTTGCCCAGCTTAAAAGTAAGGCCCCGGTATAATGTGTCTATTTCTGGGGTGTAGCTGCATGTTGTCACCAGACAAGGTGAATGAGGCCACAGTAAAAGACTGAAGAGCAAGCTGTGCATACCCATCCTGACAGGTGTCCTATCACCAGGTTCTGCACTGCCTCTGCGGCCACAGTGTGATGCAGCATACAGAGCCCGCACCTCCAAAACAGGAGGGTCACAGGTTCAAATCCCAGCTGGGGCTCATGCCAGCCCAGTCCCAATATTTTAACCATCACCAAACAGAGCTAGTAAAGACACCCCATTATTGCAGAGAGCATAAAACATCTGGCAAACACCCATATTTTACCCTCCAGTGCACATGCACCTGAACAATGGGCAGCACCCACAGCCGAGTTCCCCAAATGCAGTCCTGGAGTGGCTCAAACTAATCAGGCCATATGCGTTTGCTAAGATGAGGACATGCCAGCATGTTGGTGGAACAGTACAGAGGGTGGAGGGGGCAGGGGCTGTGAGCCACAGAAGACCGTGGCTTAGCCATGTGCAGGCGGGCACCGTCCACTGCTAAAGACAGGCCGTGATGGATGTACGACATGGACCGCCCAGGGAACCCAGTCAATCTGTGGCGACATGGTGGTTGCAGTGCACACAGATAGTGTATGCAAGAACATAAGGTCAGAGGTTCAAAGCTCAGCTGGGGCGATGGCCAATTCCACCCACATTTTTGTCCAACAACTAAACTGTGTTGGTAAGCACAAACCTGTAATGCAGAGGAGATAGGCATTGTCTATATGGCTATCATTTCCCATCCAAGCACATCCACCATTAACTGTGGCATCACTCAGATCAGAGTATGCGAAATGCAGACCTGGAGGACCACACACCATTCAGCATCCAGGCTGCGGCTCATACTAATGATTGTGCTGCATATCTATGCACCACCCCATGGTTATGCAGATGTAGCACATGCATATCCATGAGGGACATCCTAAAACCAGAACAGTGTCTGACACACCATGACCTGATGTGTGTAACCCATATGAAAGGCATCAACCAACAGGCCATGACACACCCATACCCACAGGCCCCATTGGACAATGCATCCTGGAGAGGCAGGACAGTGGGCCCTGCCTGTAATCCCCAAAAGTAGCAGATGTGTACCTTAGCAATGCCACCCCACACCTATGTACATGGCACACAGCTATCCAAGGTCCCATGTGAAAATATGTTCATAATGATTCAAATGCTCAGTACATGTGTCCCATTGAGCACCACCATAACAATCATTCAGATGTGTGTGTTGTGTGCAGCAGGTCTTGGGTCTGATAGTGCGTACCGCCCTGTGGAGTGACCCCCAACAGTCTATGCCTAACATATCCATGGCTGTAGTGTCACCAGGACTGGTTGTGTTGGCCAGAGCTGTCAAACCTCTCGATTGTAGCCCAAGAGAGGACCAACCTGGGTATGGTCACAGCAATGTGAAACATCATCAGACACACCCAAGAAAGGCAGGGCCAAAATATATGAATGTTGGAAGGGTCACCAGCCCCTGCGGCATAAATTTGAATGATCACACATTGATGTAGGATAGAGAAGGTTTAAACACAGCAATGGACAGGTCCCCTATGGCATGCACAGGTGCACAACAGCATGTGTGAGTTGGGGGGAATGTGCAGTAGAGGTAGTTGCCGACATGCACACTGTATGGTTTAAAACTGTGCGCCCCCAGCACCAGTAGCAGAAGGGCCTGTAGCATGTTGGGAAACTTTACTGGTATCTGAGGGGGCCAGTGGCAGGTGGCCAGAGAAGATGGAGGCTGAGCCAATGCCATGTGGGTGCACCGGACCACAAACCAGAAAGGCCCGCTATGACAAACAGACATGCCATCTCCAGGGTCCACATTCAATCTGTGACTGCAGTGTGGGGCAGGGGACACAGCCAGTGTGCTGGGGAGCCAAAGATTACCAGTTCACTCCCAGCTGTGGCCAGCAGCAACACTGTTCACATATTTTACCCACCAGTAAATCGTGAGAGGAAATCAAAACATGTCTTGCAGATAAAAACCAATATGTGTAGAGCACCCAACCTTTTTTCGGTGACCTCACAACCTTTTTCTTTTTGTCGGAGATAGCCGTTGGAAGGTCGGAAGAGACACCGACCCACCACCAAGCGAGTAGCTACTTTATTATTATAGGTTCCTCACCAAAATAAAGTTAAAGGTCATTTAACCATAAAATAGTTAAAAAAGACTTATCTCAGTACAGAAATGCCAGGTATGAGAGATACACGCTTGCGCACGTTTCGGGCACTCTAGCCCTGTTTCAAGTGCAATAACTAGGATTCCTCAATCCTCAAATACCATCCTCTGAACGCCGCCAATGCAGCTAAGGTCATTATTACAAGGCTGATGAATCACTTTTAAAATAAAAGAAACGACCAATCAGTATCGGGAAAACCCCTACATGATGGGGAACCCTGATCTGAGTGGTTTTCAAAAGTTATGACGACATCATCTTATGCTCTTCAAAACACCTGGTATCATCCTTCCGAAATAGGGATATATCATTATTATGTCATCCCCGATGGTCACATAGAATTGTAACTTACATAAGACTCTGCCAGTCTATTTCCCTGTTCAAACCTCCTGGCTCCATTGTTTCAAGACGAAAATCCCATCGTTGTTCTATGTATTGCAGACGTTCTTCCTGCTGTCCTCCCCGAGGATTAGCTGGCACATGATCAATAATAGACCATTGAAGCTGTCAATAGTATGAGAATATTTCTATACAATGAGAGACCATGGGTGCAGAAAGTACCCGAGCACATCATTTGGGGGTTTTCCCGATACTGATTGGTCGTTCCTTTTATTTTAAAAGTGATTCATCAGCCATTGTAATAATGACCTTAGCTGCATTGACGGCGTTCAGAGGATGGTATGTGAAGATTGAGGAATCCTAGTTATTGCACCTGAAACAGGGCTAGAGTGCCCGAAACGTGCGCGTCGTGTATCTCTCATAACTGGCATTTCTGGACTGAGATAAGTCTTTTTACTATTTTATGGTTAAATGAACTTGAACTTTATTTTGGTGAAGAACCTATAATAATAAAAGTAGCTACTCGCTTGGTGTGGGTCGGTTTCTCTTCCGACCTTCCTACGGCTAGCTCCGACAAACAGAAAAAAGTTTGTGCGGTCACCGAAAAAAGGTTGGGTGCTCTACACATATTGGTTATTGATTGCCCTGAATAGAAGGTGTTTTTGTTTGTCTTACAGATAACAACAGCCATGTTCAGAGGACCTCTATTATCCCATAAGGATCACTTACCCCTCAAATATGTACAACACCTACAGCAGAGTCCACACAATGCATCACTGGAGGGCCACATGTCCGTCAGCTGTGATGCTGTACCCAATATAGGCCCATGTCAGCATGGTGGCGGATGCTCAACTGCTGGCAGAGGGGGCAGAGGCTGCCCCACAGCAGATCCTGGCCTAGCCACCCTCATGTGGCTGCAGTACAATCCAACAGACAGGCCCTGTGTGACACACAGCCATGGACTCCCCTGGGAATGTACTGTTGCTGTGCTAAGACGGTGGTGCAGTACATGTCAGCAAGTGCCTCCAAGCACAGAAGACCCCAGGTTCAATTCCCGTCTGGGCCGACCTAGCCATCACTTAGTTCCTCCAATGTTTTACACCCATTTCGCGCAAAACCTTAAAGTAAAGAATGGAGCTCCCGTGCTTTTTTGAGAACATAAGATGTTGGTCCGAACTATACCAATTAGTGTTGTGCTATTAAATACCACACACACACATAAACATGATGCCTCACCCACAGCAGAGTCCGCCCATATGCCAGCCAGGAGGCTCACACCATCAATCAGGTTGTCTGATGTCTGGGCCACGAAAAGATGTGGTGCGTGATTTTTGGGGGGGCAGGTGAGGTTTGAACCACCACCATGGTATGCAGCTGTATCACAAGGATATTAATCACAGATAGCATAGGAAGCCCAACAGGTGTTTTGATTCACGATTGACTGTAGTGGTGTCAAACCCTCCCTAGAAGCCGTGGGCAACAGGGGCCCAGGACAAACAGTTGCACCTGCAGGCCACCCATTATTTGGAAGACGCGATGAGTGGCAGGGGATGATCGGCGGCCCTGTTTAAATGGCGTATCTCAGAATTAACTAGCATGTGCATACATCAACAACTCCCACACTTAAAGCACATTTTTGGAGATGTCACACATCTATATACCAAGCAATATATGATCACTGATCCGATAAAAATGGCCTCATGCCTATCGCACAAGAGAACAGCGAGCTGTTCACAAACCAAACGTTCGTCTCGCTGTATGGTTGCAATGGGTGGTCAGGTCATATCTCTTATTCAGAGAGTAGCACCCCTCGGAAAAATTACTCCAAAAGGATACATTCCCCAACGTTGGCCATGGCCCCACACTGTGCCTCATCACTGATTTATGTTGGCCATGGCTACCCAAAAATAACACCAACCCTGTTCAATGTTGTCCTAGGTGTGGGGAGTGTGTGTCTGTCTATCCAGTGTGTGGTGGCTGTTCAACCACTCCCCAGACAGGACCACACTAATAGCACCGTTGCCATTATTGGCCTGCCAATGTGCATAATGAGGAGCAAAGTACTGTGGGTACACAACAAACAGGGTGGCTGGAGCAGGATGCAGCAGTACACATGGGCAAATGTGCATGCCTAGGACCATGCTGTGCCGTGGCATCACCCCCACAGGACATGGTGTCCATAGCATGCCTTGTTGTGGAGGTCACTCTCCCACCCTGAACGATCAGTGACCATGGCCAATGGCTAGGGTCCCGACATAGTGCCATATAATTAGTTCTCTCATGGGATATATATGGGTGCTGTGTATATGTGAGGCCCAATCACTGTATGGTATTGTGCCGGTTGGTGGTGCTGACATCCCTCCAGTTTTATGGGCGTTGCACACAGTCTCCCTGGTAGCATGCACCATGGACTGGCCAGTGGCACTGTCTGCAGTTTTTGCATGTGTCTGGCTAAGAACACCGTGCAGGGTCAGTAGCTGGGCAAAGCAGAATGTGCCTGCTGCTGGAAAATGTCAAGAAAGGTGTTTTTGGTGAGACCGTAGGCCCACAGGGCCATACTGTCTGTCTGCCGCACCCTGAAATATGGAGTGGCGTCCATAATAGCAGTGAGTGACGTGTAGGTTTCTTGGACCACAGCTGGACCCAGTCTGCTGATGGTTGGCAGCTACACCCACCATATCTGGGATGTAGAATGTGGAGATGTTTTTGTTTGGGGAAACTTGTTCCACAGGGAA